>JAAGKR010002567.1:16982-90885 GCA_011419295.1 Clarias macrocephalus | reverse complement strand
CTATCGCGCACACACACACACACACACACTATCGCGCACACACACACACTATCGCGCACACACACACACTATCGCGCACACACACACACACACTATCGCGCACACACACACACTATCGCGCACGTGCACACACGCTATCGCACACACACGCTATCGCACACACAGACACTATCGCACACCCAGACACTATCGCACACCCAGACACTATCGCACACACACACGCACACACACACTATCGCACACACACACTATCGCACACACACGCGCACACTATCGCACACACACTCACTCACTCATTCACACATACACACTCACTCACTCATTCACACACTCACTCACTCATTCACACACTCACTCACTCATTCACACACACTCACTCACTCACTCACTCATTCACACACACTCACTCATTCACACACACTCACTCACTCATTCACACACACTCACTCACTCATTCACACACACTCACTCACTCATTCACACACACTCACTCACTCATTCACACACACTCACTCACTCATTCACACACACACCCCATATATGGAAACGCACATTCAAACGGTTCAGATTTAAATAATCTTTCAGTACAAATCATCAAGAACAGATTGAAATCTGGAATTATACTCGCATATAAAACATCATCCAATCTTCACCAAATCTTTACGATTACACCTCGACAACTTTCCAAATTAGTTTTAGCACACCTGTGTTTGTTTCCATAGCAACCCACTGTGGATCTCAGCGGTGTGAACTGACTCAGATTTAATCACATGTGAGCTGGAGTGTGAAAAAAAAAAAGTTTTAAAAGAAATAAATCAGATTTGTCCTTCTGTGTTTCAGGGACACACCTCCTCCTGAGTGCAGTGGCTCGGCAGACAGATCTGCGTCACGTTCAGGCCGACCTGCGGGAGCGGAACAAGACACGTCACTCGACTCGACTAAAGCTCCTCAGCTTCTGCATTACATCACATCAGGTATGCATTAGATATACAGGGTATGGACATTTTGCTTTAATAAAATAATACACACCTTTCCTGCTGTCTTCTTATTGATGTCCAGTAAAGTGTCGTCTTCACCTGCCTGTCTCACACACAGACACACACACACACACAAATAAGAACCTTTCAATATTCAAAACATAATAGGAAAATTCTAAACATTTTATACATTTAAATGTTTTGCAGGAAAAGGTAAGACAATTATTTAGGGAAAATATACTAAAAAAACTAAATAGTATAATTCCATAAAGAAAAATGCAACAAATAATAGCAGATGTCATCTGGGAAAAACTTTTCTGGGAAAAAAATATTTATGTGTTTTTGTACAAAATCAGCAATAACTAATTTGCTAATAATATAAAAAATATATAATAAAAGCATTACAATATAATTAATCTAAATAATGAATGTAAGATTTTTTACAAATAAAGCATTTTTTTACATTTATAATAAATAATACATTTATAATAAATAATACATTCATGCTAAATTTCTAATTAATGTTCAACTGAAAAAAGAAAAATCTGTAATAAGAGTGAAAGATGAAAGCTGATGAACATTAACTGGTTTAAAAACTAAAAACTGCTTCGCTTCTTTTAAACTTCCAGAAGTGGAACGTGGAAAAACTGGGAACCAAGTGATTAGCTCCGGGGGAAGAAAAAAAAAACATGAATTCATAAATGTATAAAGGTGCTGTAGTATTAAGATGTTATTGTATAATTCATGCATTTTCATGTACCATTAGGTATAAACAAATAAAAATACATAAATTATATTAAAACATAAAATAATTGTACATCTTCAAACATCTGTTTTCTAACATTTTAATATTCTTGGTGTTCAAGTATTAAATAATTTTTTTATTACTGTATATCTAAATATACAAAAGCCTTTCATGAAGAAAAGAGGGGAATGAAATTGATAAACAACTTGTGGTGTTGAGCTCAGTGTGTTAAGGCTCTGAGTTACTGATTGAAAGGTCAATGGGTCGAGCCCCAGCTCTGCCAGCTTGTCGGTGTTGGGCCCTTGAGCAAGGCCCTTAACCCCGTCTGCTCCAGGGGTGCCATATAATGGCTGAACCTGTGCTCTGTCCCCCGACTACTAACAAAGCCGGGATATGCAAAGAATAAAGAATTTTACTGTGCAGTAATGTATATGTGACGAATAAAGACTGAATTTAAACTTTTAAAAAGTTATGCATGAAAGTCGATTACAAAAAAAGAGGACAAAAAATGTTGTGATGTTAAAACTGAACTACTATGATCTTGAAGTTTATACTGATTTAATGAAATTTCAAACATAATAAAACCAAATGTTCTATGACCTTTTTGGTTTTTGCTTAGTTAGTGGAAGTAGATCCAGAAGATCTCACAGTCATTTTACTGTATATACCACCAAACTGTGTTTACAGAACTTTACAATTGTACACTAAATGTTAATCCGGATGGTGCAGTAAGTACTGTACCTGTATGATGGCCAGGGTGGGTCGGATACCTGGGTGAGTCTTCACAACGTCAGCAAGCTCCTCTTTGTTCTTCTGGATGATCTCACTATCACAGAGATACACATAAACACAGTAAGATCAGTCCATAGGAAAAAGATGATGGGTGTTCTGACTCTCTGAATTCTACATGCTGTTAATACATAAAAGCCATTCCCAAAACTTTACTCACAAAAATCCATGCAACACGCAAGAAACCGAGGAAGTATTTCCCCATAACTATATATTTTTTATTTCATAAACTGAACAATTTTAACACACATGGGTCTACGTCAATGCAGCGCAGGGAAATAATCCATTCACATACACATAGCACATAAACAATTGTCCAAATTCAAAATATATTTCACATACACAACCATACACTGTATGATATACAGGAAAATGCATATATGACTGTCCACAACCTAAACTAGAAAATTTACACTACAAGTTGAAATATAACTTAAACTGGACAGGAAGTTACAAAATAAAATAGAATTAAAATAAAGAGTGGAATTATATAGAAACAGAATTCACAAAAATGAAAAAGTAAACTGTGAAGTAAAAAAATATAATTGATTATGATTGTTAGACACTGGACAATAAAGCATCTTTGATAATTCTTCATTAACAGTATTCCTTTTCGCCCATATTATGATTATGAATTATGATTCCTAGCTATGACATTTAGGAAAAGCTCCAGTTTAAAAATAAAGTAAATAAATAAAAAATATCATGGAATTTAGCCTAAAAGCTATGAATTTGATTTATTAATTCTAATTATAGTATTTCTCACAAATATTACAAATCTAATGTAATATATATTTAATCATGAACATTTAGTACTAATATTAAACTTAATTACCAAAATATACTTTTAAAACATTATTATAAATCATCTGCTAGCACCCCCAAACCCCCCAAAGAGGACATAGCCAGGCTACTAAACAGCTATCGAAATTATCTTCTATTGAGTGTTAGCTGACCATTTTAGCTAACTAGCAACCACTGAAGGCTACATCATCGGATGTACATCACAAGTTCATAATTTCACTTTTACGTTCTGCTGTTCATAAAATCAACTCTAAACTGCTTAAAATTCTTTTTGGGAAGAAATGTTAGCACAAACAATGCTAGTCTTTATGTAGCTAACTAGCTAATCACTTCGCTAGTTTCCTCACAGTTTTGACTAGTTTCTATGCTAACTCCTTCACAGCATTTGCCATTTCTGCAGCCTGGATAAAAGACAAGAGCTTTAATGTTTGATACAAGAGTTAGCTAGCAAGTTGTTTTCTACATCTTTTTCTCCTTAAAATAAAGCCACTGTACCTACAGCCCGTCCACATGGGTGCCTGGTTTTGGCTTGGGGAGCTCTTTGTTCTGACAAAGCCATTCTTTCGTTGTTTCTTTGTTAGCTAGCTACTGTAGGTGCTAGTTTAGCTAGATTGCTAGCCAGAACTATAAACTTTGAATTTATTCTGACTGCAGTTGTAAGATTCTGCTAAGGACATTTAAGGGTTTCCTCTAAGTGAAAAACTGAAAAAATGCTTTTTATTTTTTGTACACAGACACAGAATGCTTGAATAGTATAAGATTTTCTTATACAATGATGTGTATGTACATTAGACACCTATAATGGGGCTGCATGATTTGATTAAAAAACATAAATATTGTGATTATTCGGACACATCTTCCATGTGCACATTACAAGCCATGTTGCTCAATTCCGTTTTTGGTTCAGATCAGACTTGCATGTCTTGACTCTTCACATTCATCATTACAAGTGACTTTTACCTGATTGTAATGTGGACACGACCACATTAAAGGACCACATGTCCTTTAATAAAACGTAATGCATGCGCACATCGATAGGTTTTTGCTCACTTCATCTGGGTTAAAAAAAAAAAAAAAGGTCACAAATTTGTGCAAGCACCCGTTCATGTCAAACAATACATGTGATTTTAGCAAAAATCTTCTTGTGGTTTTGCTCTTAAGAACTGCACGCAGTTAGTCGGATGTAAGTGTTGAGGTTCAGAAAAAAAGCCAGACACCTGGCTTTAGCTAAGAAATCCCTGCACTGCCAGTGTGGACTGATGTGTATCTCCCTACATATGCGAACCGGCAAAAAATACGCATGAATTTTGATTTGCTCGTTCCTATTCAGGTTACATGGCTACGTATCGGATACATATCCCATTTAGGATTACATAAGAAAGTGACTCAAATTCATTCTTAAAAGCATTCGGTTTTGAGTTCAGACAACGCTAAGAAAATCAGATGTTTATCACATTAGGGAAAAAAAACGGAATTGAGGCTGGTAATGTGAATGTAGCCTTATTGTGATTGTGATTTAAACTGTGATATATAACTATTAATTGTACCAATTTGTATTCAAGTATATTTACTCCAAAGAACAGCACAAACGATCTCATTAAGAGGACGCCTGCCAATATTTATAACCTTACATTTAAATATGTATATAACCTGTAATAAATTGCAGTCCTCTGATATTATATAATTGCACAGGTCCATATCGCGATTTCGATTTTTATATTAAATGTGTAGCACGAATTCATATGCTATGCTATGTAGTGTATGTAAAATATAACATTTCCGTTGCCTTTTTTGTTCGTTTTTAATTGATTTCCATTCATAAACATATTTCTTGGGAACTTTGCAGTCCAAAGTCCACCCTGAAGTACTGGTCAATGTGTGGAAGGAAAACTCTCATGAGAGAGCAGAACCATGGGGAATTATCTGAGAGAGATAAGCAGGCAAGAATGGCAGCTCTGTAAAAGCTAAAATGATCATCACAGTTATTGTAATCACTAAAGTATAACAAAAATAAATAACTAATTAAATAAAGCCTTTTTTTAAAACTTAAATCAGAGCTTTATATTCATGCTTTGACTGAGGACTAAATTATTGTTTTGTACATCATCATCGACATTGCTTTAAGTCAACAGATAACAAATGTCCTTTATAAGCGCATTATAATACAAACCTGTTTTTGTTCAACTTTTAAAAAATAAATATATGACCACATTATTTAAAACCGCACATGTGACAAAAGTGCAATGTCCAAAATCTGAAAAACCTTTTTAAAAATGAAGATGTTTATATTTAAGACATGTTGCAAAACTTACCTTTATAGCATGGACCAATAAAAAATTATTTTTAATATATTTTTTATATCCAATAAGTTCGGTTTTGCTGCTAGGAAGGAGGAGCATGTTATTATTCCAGATCATGTGACACACGTGATAACTCACAGAGACACGATTATGCAAGCTGTTCTGGGAGCCGGACAGAGTTTTGTAACTCTGATGACTAAATGTTATCACTAGTTCCAAGGAACTAACAAGCTCACTCCAGCTCATCAGTTCATTATCAAGCTGGAGAGGTGTGCGTGTGGGTCTGTGTGTGTGTGTGTCTGTGTGTGTGTTTTTGTTGTGTCACACACACACAGACCCACACCCACACGCACACCTCTCCAGCTTGATAATGAACTGATGAGCTGGAGTGAGCTTGTTAGTTCCTTGGAACTAATGGTAACATTTAGTTACCATTAGTGACACAACAAAAAAACACACACATACACACACACATCTATATACTGTATATAAATAATATATACAGTATTTATATAAGTTTAAGCTAGAGGGTAGCACCGGCAGCACGCAGATCTTGACGACCGCATGCACCATTACTTGCCTAAACAGAGTCTGCTCCTTACAATATAAAACACCAGTGACACGCCCACAGTATGACATGAAGGCTGATAATTGCCTACCCTCTGGTGCCCAAACAAACTGAATTTCTGTATACACACTTATATAGGGATAGATAGATAGATAGATAGATAGATAGATAGATAGATAGATAGATAGAGTCAATTCTTCCACTGCGTAATGTAATCTGCTGACAAAGTTTGTCGACATAAAGGCGAACATTCGGCTTTTCTGATTTTGAAGATTTATATTAATTTATGCCGGTGCATAAAATTGGAGGGTTGTATCAGGAAGGGCTTACGGCATAAAACCTGCGCCAAGTTGTGTGCTGATCAGGTGGAGAAAGAAAGTATATATAACAGTTTGTATAATAAAATCCAGTGAGTTTATATATGGTTTTATCTTTTATATATACAGTACAGACCAAAAGCTTGGACACACCTTCTCATTCAAAGAGTTTGAATTTGTATTATGGCAAGAAAAAAGCAGCTAAGTGAAGAAAAAACGTGTGGCATCATTACTTTAAGAAATGAAGGTCAGTCAGTCCGAAAAATTGGGAAAACTTTGAAAGTGTCCCCAAGTGCAGTCACAAAAACCATCATATATAATATATATATATATTATTAATAATGCTTGTCGTCATACTTTTATATCGTGTTGCATCAGATTATCATATTTTGAAGATTTTTTTACATTATATATAAAATGTAAAAAAATTCAGCTGAAAATGAATTACATTAACTTAACTAAATCCTTAATCCTTTTAAAACTTTTGCATAAAATCAGCTGCTTTTAAAGTTGGGTTTATGACACCTTTATTAGCTTTATGTTATTTTATGTTTAAAAAAAAAAGAAATTTAAATATAGCTACAATAGTTCACAAATGCGAAAGAAACTAGTGTGAGTGTTTGAGAGTGAGAGAGAGACAGAATTTTAATTTTAGATTCACATTTGTAAAACATTAAAGATGCAAAATTCCTGTTTTGAGCTCTGTGTGTGTGTGGTGTTGGTGTGTGTGTGTGGAAACAGTCCAATCTGGCAACCACAGTTGCATCACTCGAGGGAAATGCCGGCCACACGTGCAGCTGATTTTGGCAAAGTTTTAATTGGAGAGAAGAAAAAAAAAGAAGGAGTGAAAAAGAAGACAGATAAAAAAAAAGGCCGTTTGATGTTCTGTGCGCGTTCTCGTGATGGACGCAACATTGTAGCGTTACGGAGAACATGAGAAACATCACGGCACCCGGCTCTGCTTCCGGTACTTTTGTTTTTGTTTTAAATGTTTTCTGTTGTGTTTCTTTGCCTAAAGTTCAAAGGGAGCGAGTGAACACGTGACTCTTACCGGGTGATACTCCCGCTGGCGGACCCGTCGCCGGTCGTCTCGCGCGGTGCGTGAAACCTGAGAGCTGGCGAAAGTTCCGACGCTCCGGGACCGCCGACGCTGCTGGACGCCGCGCGCCGAACCGGCAACCAAAACCCCGTCCTGGTCCCCGGTACCGAGCCCTTCTGGGGGCTGAACGGTCTCCGTGGGTTGACGGCTCGGGAGCACGCGTGGCGGAAAACCGGCGAGAGTTTCATGATGGTCCAACAAAGAGCGAGGAAGGAGTCGGGAGCGCGCGCGCGCGCGCGTGTACACACACTTACTGTTGTGATTCACTTCAGTGAACCGAATCTTTCGGTGTCGATTCTTACTCAGAAGTGTTGTTCTGATTGAACATCAGAATAAAACATTCTGTATCTAAAAGTGGATTAATTTGGATTTTTTTTAACTGAAGCTCTGCCGAGTACAAACAGAACCAACAAAGTCTGTAGGAAAAAAAGAAAAAAAACACACTCCGGATGGTGTGAAGAGGTGAGGAGTGATGCTGGGGCTGATTTCTGCCCAGCCCAGAGTGTAAACTCGTGCAGTGATGGTGATGGTGTTCTCAGATGATTGCACAGAGAGACCAGATGATCTCCATGTGCGCTGATGGTTCTCAGACCATATCTCTAAAACATCGCCAGATGTGACGGGGAAATTAGTCATGAAAGTGAACAAGGTGGATTATTATTAACTCCAAGTCGAACTAACCTGACCTCAGAAATGCTGAATACCTTTTTAGCTTGGCACGTTCGAGCATCCATAAATGCAGGTACTTTGTTAGCGACAAGCTTAACTTGTTAACCTTCAAAGCATATTCAAATCTGCTAGCAGTTTTAAATTGTACCTGCTTCAACTTTGCATAAAAATAGTTTTTTTCCCCTTAATGACTTTTAGATTCAGCATGTTCACTATGACATCAAACATTTTCATGATCTGTAGGAAAATTGAGTCTTTAAGGGAAAATAAAAGGTTTTTCTAGTCTGTCCTGGCTGCAGCTCATTTTTTCTTCCCAAAGTGTTTTTTTTTTCCCCAATTTTACTTCTATACCTGCCAACAGACCTTTTTAAAAGCCTGTCATGTTTAATTCACAATTTCAGAGATGTAACTTTTTTTTTTTATCAACTGAACATTGTGTTCGAGCTTCTGTGCAATCAAAAGTCCCAGTTTGACTCGAACACCCTCTGTTCTTTTTTTTATTTATTTATTTTTATAGTTGTAGTAATTTTTCTCCTGTAATCACCTTTAAATCATCTTCAGCATAATAAAAACTCTATAGTAAGAGTTTGAGACTGTAGGTTAAACATTTGCTTTGACGTTTTAAAGTTAATGCCCATGTGTACCTTGATATCTGACATGCAGTGTTTCTTTCTTTTTTTTCTTTTTTTTTCATTTAAAATCAAGTCCAACAGATTTCTTTTCAAGCTTAAAAGATGCAGCATGGAGCTCGGTATAGGTGTGGTCACAAGATCAGTCTGTATACTTTATTAATTTATAGTGCTGTTATTATTATTATTATTATTATTATTATTATTATTATTATTATTGATAGAACAGATGTTCTTTTGTGCAAATTTGCTTAGAAATGCTAAAAGATTTGAACACAAGTCCAGTGGGGAAAAAGAACAAGAATCTTTAACAGTCTCAAAAGAAAGAAACTAGGCAATTTTGAAAACTGTAACACTGTTAAAGCTTATCAGAATTTCTTAAACACAATAAAACCTAAAATTGATCATTAGTCTAGGCTTGGTTAGATGTGGTTCTTTTCTCAAAGTGACATGTCAGGAAAAAAAAAACATTAACACAATAAACAAGAGGAAGTGACCTCATGTTTCCAAATTGGCCCAGTCATTTGATGTTTGAGAAAGAATGAGGTATTCATGATGTTCAGTTTGCATCACTGGTACTAGCAGGACTGAATGTGTGGGAATGTGAGATACATTAATTCAAATGAGATTGATTGAATTTCCCTTCCACACTAAAAAGATCTACAATTTCAGGCTATTTGTACCAAAACTAGCTTAGGTTTACATCAACTAAATTATTATTACTCTCACAAAACAGCGAACTGTGTGTACAGTGTTACACATTCGATCTGATTTGGTTTATATTCTATTAACTAAAGTAAAAAATAAAAAATTTTTAAAACTTGTTAGTTACAGTAAAAGTCAGATTTGTGACAAAAGTAACTTAAATTTAATCATAACCAAGTTGATGATGTAAATCAGTGTTGTGATCTGGTTACTATTGTTGTTTTCTTTCCCTTTAATAAAATGCCTCTTGGCACATTTGTGCAATTTTAGAATTCTGGCGTTTTCCCTTTGTCCAAATGTTTGAGCTTTAAGAGAAGGTGTCAAATGCCTCTTAGCTAAATGGAATTTGGAGAAAGAAGTCCTTTGACCTTTAGCTACACCCACTAAACAAATCACGACATGTTTCCCACAGTGTGGCGAAACACAAGAAGATGATGTAGAGTCTGTGGGCGTTCTCCTAGGACACGTCTTCAAAAAATACACAGGAGCGAAATACTGAAAGAAACAAATAAAACTGAGGAATTTTTAAAAAGAGAATATTTCATATAAAAATTAGGTTTGTAATTCTAGATTTTTTTTAAAAACTTATTTAAATCGTGAAGTTGGATTTATGTTCTTTCAGCACCTAGTAAAACATCTCCAGAATTTCACAGACTGAAGTGAATAACAATAAATAAAAACCAAAGTGCATTGCAGAGAATGGATGAGTTCGGCTGAACTGAAAATGAACTATTGGGGGGGGGAGAATCGCTTAAAAACATATTTTCATTACACCCTGTTACATCATACTGTATGTCAAAAATGTATTTTATATATATATATATATATATATATATATATATAATTTTTTTTTTTTTTTACAGTTATTATAGATTGAATAATGTGTCGAATTTTTCTATTTACAGTGAATAAAGTATGACGAAATTTAAACGATGTGTATGTGGACCAATAGGAATCTTTAAGGTGCTCTTAACAAGTCTGTGTAAAACTCTCCCACAGGTTTTAGTATCAGAAACAGGAAGGGTGCTAAAACTTTTTATTATTCAAAGAATCCTTGGAGAACCGTTTTTATTTGCACCATCAATGAAGATGTTTTGCTAATGAAGATATTTTGTGAAAAATAGAGTTTTTTCACTATTCACTAGACTTCACACGTCTCTGCAAAACCTTATGATCCATTTTAGATCAAATCCTTGCCTTGGTGCCGAAGCCGCGTGGACTGGCTGGGGTTTCTCAGGAGCTGCTGGTCTCCTGGGTTTTTCTTGGATGTACAATGGATCAAATTCCTTCCTGATGTGGTCTTCTGCCATTGGGAATCATCCAGCTCAGGTTTGGTTTGCTGTGCATTCTGGGATGCCTTTCTGCACACCACGGTGGTGGAGAGTCAAGCTGTCAGCCCGGACCGGTCTGGTCACTGACCTATGACCTTTTAAAATGGTAGGCTCTGCTCATGAGGTATGTGCTGGAGATTGCCACTACGGGCAATTTGGGAACGGCAATTAGTCTAATCTGCATGTCTTTGGATTGTGGGAGGAAACTTGAGTACCAGGAGGAAACCCACCAATCACGGGGAGAACACGCATACAGACCCCGAGGTGGGAACTGAACCCTCAACCCTGGAAGAGCAAGGCGACAGTGCGAACCACTATGCCAAAAAGTGGGGTGGTGTGGCTTATTTCAGTCATGGCACATCAAAGTCAGCAGGGGTCGCCATTCTGTTTAAATATTTTCAATGGCAGATTGTTTCCTATACAGTGGATGATAATGGACATTGCTCGATTGTAATTGTAACCCGTAAAGATGTGAAATTCATTTTAATCAATATACATGATTACAGCATAAATATAAAGCTGCACATTTGGATAATCTCAAGTTATTACTCTCAACTGATATCTTAATTTTAGTCCAAGATCAAATTTATGATAAATATCATTCCAAATTTTTTTTTTTTTTTTGCAGTCAACAAAATCGAATCGGTGCATGGAGACACTTTAATCCAGAAATTGTTCCATACTCAAACTTGTTTCGTCCCAAATCCCATTTACAAACCCAGAAATGATCACTGGTTAATTGTGAGAAATTTATTGTGAAATCAAAGCAGATATTAAAACCTCTGAATAAATAACAACACCTACTAAGAAGTGTGAATTCCAAAAATACAAAATACAATTAAGTATTGCAAATAAACAAATGAAAAATTTCAAGTAAACAAATTATTAAAAAAAAAATCCACCTTGAAAGGAAAGAATAGGACATGATTAAACAATTGAACATATACTGCAGTATATAAACCTCACCCCTAATAGAAGCGATAGAGGGAAAATAATAAGCCTTCAACCTAAGCTTGATGAAATTTATATTCAGAAAGCACAGGGGGCAGATTGAGATAGAAGAAGGAGAAAAGCTTTGCATATTTCTGTGGTTTGGAAGAAAAATAAGACGGGAAAAAATGTAAAATCCTTACTAATCAATCTCCTCAAAAATGTTAATATTTTATACACATGCTACACCTTATAGAGACATTAACTACCACATGTAGATTATTACTAGTGATTGGCATCACCAGGGCCCAACCGATACGATACGATACAGTATTATTATGATACCTAGGTGTAGATGTGCGATTCTGTTTTTATAAATATCTCAATTCCATAATAATTTTTACAAATATTTTATTACAATTCCGAGCAAATAATTCGCTAACTGGCAATGCTGTGCCACCTGCCAATGTGTGAACAGTTTAGAGCCCAGCAGGACCACATGCAGGGTTATAGAGGAACCGCAACATATTATTAAAATAAAATCAATAAAAGATTAATTGTGGCGATACATGAATTGGCACAAAAAAAAGTAACTTAATTGTAACTCAATCATCCATGAAAAGTTTGAGAATTATTCAACAAATGTAAACAAAAGCACTATACACATTTTGAGTGGAGAAAAATCTAATCAAGTTTATTGAAGACAGACAAATCTGAACCGGTCAAAATGCAGACCCACAAAGTCCAAAAGCCAAAAGAGCCCGTGTAGAAAGCTCTGAAGAAAAAGCCCCTGTAACAAGCCCCATAGAAAGCTTCCCTGAACTTCCCTGAGCTTATCTACCTGAAAAACACTCCTCGTTTCTTAGTTTGATCCAATGTTCCTATCTGTATTCATTGGTTAATCATATGATGAATCTATGATGATTTGTTCAGAATGGTTGAGTGACGGCTCCCAAATTTCCTCTTCTATCATCTTTTCCCCGCATGTCTCATCTTCATTCATTAATTATTCGTGTGGGTTGGTTTCATTGGCCTTCTTAATTTCTTGTTTTTGACTTTCCATCAGATCACTTCCTATCGCTCCAATCTTTCTTAAAAACTTTCACCACAGTGTACAAGTACTTCGGGTGTCTGTGGTACTGTATGTCTTTTATGCTTTATGAATTCCTGGGCCCGTATTCACAAAGATTCTCAGAATCCTCTCAGAGAGCTCCTATCTTAGCTTAAAAAGTCCTAGCTGGGAGTCCTCGACTAAAAGTGATTTAGGAAACTTCTCAGAGCAAGTCTGAGTAAGGAAAGTACTGTACAAAAACCTTTATCTTTGTGAGGGGGCGTGGTCGACCCCGTTGCTAGGGATGATGTAGCATTTCAAGGACTGTGATTGGTTGATAAAAATTAACCTCAGACCTCTGCAAAGGTCTTGAAATGCGCTCTTTGTGAAAATAGAATACATGATAATAGACTAGACAGTGGAATCATAATGTTTGTATATAATGAAATTGTATGATCATGACTACAGGCTACTTTATGCAAAGTTTCTGCCGTAGGCTAAATATCGTGAAGTTAATTAAACAGCCATATGTTGAAAATGTGTCTATTTTGAAGCAACTAATTTCCACACAGTAGTTACTATATTTAAGTTCTTACATTTATTTACCGTACTGATTTTATTACTTGTAATCTATTTTAGATTGATGGGAGCAAAATGTTACCAATGTACATGACTGTTTAAGTTGCACTTTTGGATGGTATGTCGCCAACAGTCCAAGAGAGATGGAAGGAAGTAAAACAACAAGAAAACCAAACTGGACAGAAGAGCAGAGTTTACTTTTAGCTTTGCGTTCAGTGTTTGGAGAATATTTTTTCCTTCCGCCATTTTGTCCTTTGCTATTGAAACTCTTAAGCCTCTTAAAAGTCCTCCTCTCTACTCTTCACAATTCTGGAGAGCTGTTCTTAGGGCCAAGAGGTTTCGTGAATCATTTTTATCTTTACTAAGATTCTAAGAAAATGTCATAATTCTAAGAATTTTCTTAGAATATCATCACTAGGAGCAACTTTTAGACTTAAGAAGCTTTGTGAATACAAAAATGTATGGGGTATAACTAGGTCTAACTGAGTCTCTTAATCAACGTGAATGCGACATTTTAACAGACTGTGATCACTAGTTCTGATTCTATAGCATGTTAATTATTATGTGATTTAATACCTATTTATTTGCTGTAATTGCAACACCATGCGCCGTCTCTAAACATCAGTCCATCCGTGTGTCTTTTCTTGCTTTGTGCTGATCTCGGCAGTTTTGAGCAGACGATTCGATCTTAACTTGTACATTTTGTACCTTGATCTTACACGTTGACTGGATTAAATTCCTCTTCGTGTCAGCCCTATGTGTCTAGACTTCTGACTGGTACTGTACATAGATGAATTTCAGCAGCTCTGACAGTAGTGCAGCTGTTAACAGGCACAGCTTTATATGAATATGCAGGGACTACTACAGCATCGTTTCTATAGTAACGGCTCATTCACATGTTCACAACTTCACAAGCTTTTTCCGAAGTTACACTCCTCAGCAGCTTCCTCGGCTAACATGACAATCTGCATTTTTTTTTTTTTTTTTTGTCTTGGTAAAAAGGGACGAAGGGAAACCGATTTGCTGAGGGAAAGGTGTTTATAGTCACACACAACATCACGATATACAGTATAACTATGAATGGCTAAGAATATATAAATAAGTGCAGTTATTTATAGACGTGTTTGTTGGAAAGTTGCAAAGGAAAAAGTACTTCAGAACATCAGTGAGTCACTTGGCAGCATCTGACGAGTTTAAGAATACGTCAAGTATTAAACAAGTATGAACTTGTTTAATGGACTTTGTAGAAAGGAGACACAATGAGGTGCATTTGTGAATTCGTCATTTGGTTCGTCAGCTGAGGGCTTCTGGAAGTGTGTAACACACAGTGAGGCATGAGCAAGGACACACCGAGTGATGGGAGCGTGGAGCAGGTTGCCATGGTGATTCTCCAGCTTTTTCCATTCATCAGTAAATATGCTGTCTCTGTCTCTCTGTCTCCTTCACACACAAGCACTCATTCACACTTTCTCAGTCTTTCATACGCACTGAGAGAGAGAGAGAGAGAGAGAGAGAGAGAGAGAGAGAGACTTGGTAGTGCTCTTGATTGCAGGTGCGTAGCCTTTAGAATTACTACTATTAGACAGTTGTTCTCTCGTGTGGCCTGACCCATCAATCTACTGCATAACACAATATCAGGGGATTTGAACCCTAAATAACGTTTCGAATGAAATGGAATATGACTCTTTTGTTTAGCTGTATTATTTGAAACCTAATTTACTTTGCTTACATTTAGGCATTTGTCAGACGCCCTTATCCAGAGCAACTTACTGTACATTTTTATCTCATTATATGTCTGACAAGTTGGGGGTTTAGGGCCTCGCTCAGGGGCCCAACAGTGGTAACTTGGTGGTCATGGGATTTGAAACTGAAAACCTGTAATCCTGAACCATACTCCTAAAGGCATCAGGATGAGCGATTGAAAGAATTACACATGCATACTGTCTAAATTAAAGTGGCTAGTAATCTGTGTTTATGTTACGGTGGAGTTGGGGGGGGTTATTACTTCTGTAAGCTGGATAGACACAAGCATTGTAACACATGAGCCTGTACTTTCTTCTTCTTCTTTGTTATTTAAGTATTAAACCCAAATGATTATCATATTCATGTAAGTAGTGTCGAACTGAAAGCCATCACCATCTGTCACCATGATACATGCCGTGGTGGAACATGTCACTGGTGTTAGAGGAAAATTCCTCCAAGCCTTTTTCTAGTCTAAGTGTCCCTTTTCCCTTTTGAATACACATTAGGAGTAGTAGTTGGAGTAGAAGAAGTAGCAGCTGTTTTAGTAGTGACTATAGTAGTATAGTCACATTAGTATATTAGTAACAGTTGTAGTGGTAGTAGTAATAGTAACTGGTAGTAGTATTAGTATAACAGTAGTAGTAGGAGGAGGAGGAGGAAGAGGATGACTGGAACTGTAAGTAGTATTAATGACCTTAGTACATTAGTAACATTTGTAACAGAAGTAAATGTAGTATGGTAATAGTGTTAGTATTGTTATCAATAGTACGTTTAATAGTAGTGGCAGTAGTATTAGTAAAATTTGTACATTACGAGTGTCTGAGTGTGTGTATGTGTGTGCCCTGCGATGGACTGGCACCCTGTCCAAGGTGTACCCCGCCTTGTGCCCTAAGACTCCTAGGATAGGCTTCAGGCCCCCCGTGACCCGGCATACAGGATTAAGCGGTATAGATGATGAGTGAGTGAGTGAATAGTAGTAGTAGTAGTAGTAATAGTAAAATTAGTAATATTAATAAAAGTATTAGTAGTGATAGTATTATAAGCAAGGGGTAGTAGTATTAGTAACCTTAGTACATTAGTAACATTAATAACAGTAGTAGTAGTGGTGGTGGTAATAGTGTTAGTATCATTAGTGATAGTAGTGCCTGTAATGGTAGTGTAGTAGTTTTAGTAAAATTAGTACTTTACTAACAATAGTAGTGGTAGTAGTAGTAACGGTAATATTGGTAATAGTATTAGTAGTGGTAGTAGTATTACTAATGTTAGTAACAAAAGCAGTAGTAGTGGTGGTGAAAGTAGTATTTGCATCATTAGTGACATTAGTGTAATAGTAATAGTAGTGGTAATAGTTTTAGTAGCAAGAATACTGGTAATAGTATTAGTAACAGTAGTTTCAGTGGTTGTAGTATTAGTACCTGGTAATAGTATTAGTGACATTAGAACATTATTAACAGTAATAGTGGTGGTAGTTTTAGTAGTGGTAGAAGTATTAGTAACTGGTGGTAGTATTAGGAACATTAGTAACAAAAGTAGGAGTAGTTGTGGTTGTGAAGGTATTAAGTATTTGTATCATTAGTAATAGCAAAAGTAATAGTAGTGGTAGTAGTTTTAGCAGCAGTAGGACTGGTATTAATAACCGTAATAGTAGTATTAACTGGCTGTTTTATTAGTAACATAAGTGCAGTCTGTACATTAGTAACACTTGTAGCAGTAGCGACTGGTAGTAGTATTAGTAACATTAGTAACAGTAGTAGTAGTAGTAGTAGTAGTAGTAGTAATTGGTAGTAGTATTAGTAACATTAGTAGTAGCAGTAGTAGTAGTAACGTCATAGTATTAGTAACATGAGTAACAATAGTAGTAGTAACTGGTAGTAGTATTAGTAACATTAGTAACAGTAGTAGTAGTAACAGTAGTAGTAATAGTAGTAACTGGTAGTAGTATTAGTAACATTAGTAACAGTAATAGTAGTAGTAGTAACTGGTAGTAGTATTAGTAACATTAGTAACAGTAGTAGTAGTAGTAGTAACTGGTAGTAGTATTAGTAACATTAGTAGTAGCAGTAGTAGTAGTAACGTCATAGTATTAGTAACATGAGTAACAATAGTAGTAGTAACTGGTAGTAGTATTAGTAACATTAGTAACAGTAGTAGTAGTAACAGTAGTAGTAGTAGTAGTAACTGGTAGTAGTATTAGTAACATTAGTAACAGTAGTAGTAGTAACAGTAGTAACTGGTAGTAGTATTAGTAACATTAGTAACAGTAGTAGTAGTAGTAGTAACTGGTAGTAGTATTAGTAACATTAGTAGTAGCAGTAGTAGTAGTAACGTCATAGTATTAGTAACATGAGTAACAATAGTAGTAGTAACTGGTAGTAGTATTAGTAACATTAGTAACAGTAGTAGTAGTAACAGTAGTAGTAATAGTAGTAACTGGTAGTAGTATTAGTAACATTAGTAACAGTAATAGTAGTAGTAGTAACTGGTAGTAGTATTAGTAACATTAGTAACAGTAGTAGTAGTAGTAGTAACTGGTAGTAGTATTAGTAACATTAGTAGTAGCAGTAGTAGTAGTAACGTCATAGTATTAGTAACATGAGTAACAATAGTAGTAGTAACTGGTAGTAGTATTAGTAACATTAGTAACAGTAGTAGTAGTAACAGTAGTAGTAATAGTAGTAACTGGTAGTAGTATTAGTAACATTAGTAACAGTAATAGTAGTAGTAGTAACTGGTAGTAGTATTAGTAACATTAGTAACAGTAGTAGTAGTAGTAGTAACTGGTAGTAGTATTAGTAACATTAGTAGTAGCAGTAGTAGTAGTAACGTCATAGTATTAGTAACATGAGTAACAATAGTAGTAGTAACTGGTAGTAGTATTAGTAACATTAGTAACAGTAGTAGTAGTAACAGTAGTAGTAATAGTAGTAACTGGTAGTAGTATTAGTAACATTAGTAACAGTAGTAGTAGTAGTAGTAGTAACATAGTATGAGTAACATTAGTAGTAGTAGTAACTGGTAGTAGTATTAGTAACATTAGTAACAGTAGTAGTAGTAGTAGTAACTGGTAGTAGTATTAGTAACAGTAGTAGTAGTAGTAACTGGTAGTAGTATTAGTAACATTAGTAACAGTAGTAGTAGTAGTAGTAGTAGTAGTAACATAGTATGAGTAACATTAGTAGTAGTAACTGGTAGTAGTATTAGTAACATTAGTAACAGCAGTAGTAGTAGTAACATTAGTAGTAGCAGTAGTAGTAACGTCATAGTATTAGTAACATTTGTAACAGTAGTAGTAGTAGTAACGTAGTATGAGTAACATTAGTAACAGTAGTAGTAGCAGTAGTAGTAGTAACGTCATAGTATTAGTAACATGAGTAACAATAGTAGTAGTAACTGGTAGTAGTATTAGTAACATTAGTAACAGCAGTAGTAGTAGTAACATTAGTAGTAGCAGTAGTAGTAACGTCATAGTATTAGTAACATTTGTAACAGTAGTAGTAGTAGTAGTAGTAGTAGTAACGTAGTATGAGTAACATTAGTAACAGTAGTAGTATCAGTAGTAGTAGTAACATCATAGTATTAGTAACATGAGTAACAATAGTAGTAGTAACTGGTAGTAGTATTAGTAACATTAGTAACAGTAGTAGTAGTAGTAGTAGTAACGTAGTATGAGTAACATTAGTAGTAGTAACTGGTAGTAGTATTAGTAACATTAGTAACAGTAGTAGTAGTAGTAGTAACTGGCAGTAGTATTAGTAACATGAGTTAATAATACTACTACCAGTTACTAAGTATACTAAGTATAATCATTTGGTGAGTAACAGTAGTAACAGTAGTACTACTATTAATAACTACTACTATATACTACTACTATTAATAACATTAGTTAATTAGTAGCAGTAGTAGTAATGGTAGTGGTATTAGTAACATTAGTACATTAGTAATAGTAGTAGTAGTATTAGTAACTGCTGGTAGTATTAATAACAAAATAGTAGCAGTAGTGGTGAAAATAGTATCATTTTACTGTATCATGAGTAACATTAGTCAAAGTAATAGTAGTGGTAGTAGTTTTAGTAGCAGTAATATTGGTAGTAGTATATATTTAAGCTTAATATCTTTTAATGCATCACTGTAACCAGATTTAGGAAATGAGTTGTACAAATAAAGAACTGTACTGGCTTATTGCTTTCTGGTCTCTGGTATTTGCTTTTATCCACCTACGGTACATGAATCACAGTTAAACTGCTTTGCTGTAATCAGGCTTTAAAGCACCTGAACAAGTTGATGCACACAGTAGTGCTCTGTGCTCAGAATTCTCTAAAAGAATAAACTGTATGACTCTCCAACATGTGCCACCTTTCCCAGCAAATTAAATGCAGAGCCACGGTAATAACACCAGGTTAAAGCTGCACTTTAAGTCACCATAAAATGGACGTGATGAATCAGCAGCCTTTAAAGGGTGTTTAAAGGCCTGAGTGAACGTGTTTAAAATGAGAAAGGCAATAAAAGCTCTGATTTAAGTATTGCATTATGCACGACACTGGCTTTGATGAAGCTCATCAGTTACCAAGCAACCTCATCACTAATTAAACAAACCTTTCCGCCTTGGCACCGAGACACTAAAACTTAACACGCAGTCCCATTTTCTTTCTTCATGAATATGAAAATTTGCTTCAGCACAGACTAAACACAGTGTTTCAATAAAACGGGTATTATTGACAGTTCTAATAATAAAGCTACTTAATGCAATGTAGAAAACTATACGATACTGATCATTTTGTACATGGTAAAGTGAGATAGGGATTACAGGATATACCTTCTAAAACACAACAGCAAAACCAAAAGAAACTAATTCTAGGGAGGAAGACCGTCATCGTCAAGCCCAGGACACGCCCAGTTCTAGCTGAGCTGGAGTCAGAGCAGGTCTTAACAGCATCAAGATCGAGTCTTTGCATCATGCAAAGAAAAAAACGCAGAACCTTCTTACCCTGGAACTGGGTTAAAAACTTTTCGACACAATTTTTCAAAAAAAGGACAGTCCATAAGAAAACCACTTGTTAGTGAGACTCATCAGAGAAAAGCCTTTGGTTTGCTAGGGAGAATGAAGACTGGACTTTGGAGCAATGGAAAAAGGTCATGTGATCTGATGAGCCTATTCCAGAGTGATGGGCGTGTCAGGGTATGAAGGGACGCGAGTAAAGCGATCATGCATAGTGACCACTGTACAAGCCTCTGGAGACAGTGTTTTATTAATTTCCTTTTTGGGATTAATAACATATTCTAACTATTATGGTCTGGAGTTGCTTCAAGTTGCTCAGGTCTAGGATTAGCAATGTTAGGTGGCAATACCATGACGTCAGCTGACGACCTGAGGATACGGAGTGAATTAAAGAAGAATTCTATGAAATTTTTGTATTTCTTTATTTATTTTCAATTATCAATTGATGTGCTGCCGTTTTCTACTTTTTTTTTTTTAATCACTAGAAAAATCTACCTGTAACAATGAACAAATTAGGCAATGAATGAAGAAAAAAAAAACAACTACTGTATAACGGCTAAGATGTTTTCACAGCGCTATTCAGATGTCCGTCTAAGCTTTTAATCCACCTCTTTCAAGAAAATAAACAGGGCCTTCAATACTGTCATCTCAATGGAAGTAATTAAGACTCTCAGCAAGCTGTTCACACAACTCAGTGACAAGGTCAGGGCTTTTGAAGCCTTTTGATTTAATGAATATGAGCTAACCCTGAGGAAGTGCAGAGGAGCGTGGCACTGAATACTAACGACCTCTGCTTTCTTTATAGAGGCACATCAAAGCATGTGTTCCTGCAATCTGGCTTTAATTGACATACACCACATACTGGATTAACTGAATGGAGAAAAATTATTCATGAAAATAACGTAATAGTTTCGAAGGACTGCAATGAATCAGTGAATTTCATCTTTCTTGTGTGTTTATGATCATTGCATATGCTGGCAATTTTGTACATTTGGTTCTGGCTTATTTTTATGAAGGTCGCCAATAATTCTATTGCCATGTGTGCAAAGACTCTAATGTTCCTAAGTGGCCCCAAAAACATGCTGTCACAGCATGCCGAACCAAAAGTACTGATATCACCTCAATCTCAGGGCCATGTTGGCCAATCAGATGTCTGAAAAAAAAAAAACAAGTCCAAGTCCAAGACAAGTCCAATCCATGGAGGACCCACAGCACCCAAAGGATCCGGTCCCAAGGTCCAAGAAACAGTTCAACACCACGGGACCAGAGCCGCTCCGGTAGCACAAGGGGAACGGAAAAACCTGATGGTTATAATGTTCTGAAGAAATGAATCTCCATATGCACAATAATCTCCTTTGAACAGTTGATATTGAGATGTTTATGCTACTTCTGCTCTGGAAATCCTTCATAACGGCTCTAATCTGAGGAGCTGTTTGAGGTTAATTGGTGATTTCTGAGGCTGGTGACTCTAAATGAACTGCAACAGAGGTACGTTTTGGTCTTGCTTTCCTGGGAAGGTCTTCATGAGAGACAGTTTCATCATGGTGGGTGCTTGATGGGTTTTACAAACGCATATATATATGGCAATGCTTTTGACTCTGAATAAGTTTTTATATTTTACATGTACTGTTAACATTATTGTCGTCATCAAGTCTCTAATAAAACCAGAAAGGAAAAAGATTTTTTTTATTATTTAAAAAACCTCTATTATCGCCTGTTAATGCTCCCATACAAAAAAAAAAAAAGCAGAAAAACACATCAGCATCTCATTATAACAAGTAAAGATGATGGAGGAGCTATTTCTGTACTAAATGACCCAGCAAGGACTAAGTAAAAAAAAACCCAGTTTATTCCTTTTTTTCCCTTCCATTCAGACCTCAGCCTCGGCGAATACATTCAGTAACTCACCGTTTCCAAATCACGCCTGCTTGATTCCTCACCTTCTTCTACTCTGCATACATGATTCACAGGGAGGAATAAAAAAAAACAAACAAACATAAAAAAAAAAAAACCTTGACATCTGCTATCTTATCCCGCCGCTCCAGAAAAGTCAGCTTGCATCTGTGTCTACTGATACGACAAGGGTAAGGAACGAGGCTGGGACTGTCTGGGGTCTGGCTGTGCACCCGAGTCCCGGCAGTAAACAAAGCGCGAGTTTACGCGAGAAAATGAGCAGGGCTGTGCAGATTATTTACCCACAGTACACACTGGATTATTGATAGACAGGTACTGGTACTCTTTTTAATAATAGAGAAGCTGTGGGACCTTTTTTCCAGCCTTCACCTGTCTAGTCTCGGTTCTCATGATACCCTCAGATTCCCTTTGATCAGCTGACAGGACTGGAATCTGACGAGGTCTCCTCATCGTCCAGCCTATCCTCCTCGGCAGTCAACATTTTTTATGCCGTTCCGACATGGGTTTCTGCTCGCCGCAGCTGTAAAGAGTATTTGAATTACTGTAGCCTTGTTTTTTTTTTTTTTTTTTTCCGTGTCAGACTGAACCAACTTGAGAGCCTTGAGCGACCATGATAAGCAAACCTCGACGAAAGCTTGAAGGCATGCTTCACATAGCTTATATTCTAGTTTGTCATTTCTCGTTAATTATCATCTAAATTTAATTAGTGTTCAAGTCTAATTAAAGGACACGACTAGTGCTTGTATACCGTCAAGGTAGAAAGTTTTCTCAGTACGCCGGAGCCGCTTCACGTCCGGCCTCCCAGGAACTCCTTTAATTTCCCCAAACATGTGGAAATGGCTTGATGTTTGTGGTCAGGACTGTGGCAATAACTCCCTGTCATGTGCCAGTGGTGTTGGTGAATGATTGTGTCTTCCGCAAGCTGGCGACATGTTGCGTTATCCTGTCATGGGGTGTGTCTCTACAGCAGGGACTGGAGCACTTGTCAGGCCAGAAGGAAAATGGATGCGGCAGAACGCTGTCAAATTCTTGAGGAAAATCTGATGCCCTCTGATTAAAAGTTGGTAATGAGAACGTGACAAGACTCCGGACTTAAACCCATCACCATCAAATTTAGCTCAGCTTGAGCGGTTCTGCAAAGAAGAGTGCAAAGTCTAGATGTTCAAAGCTTTGTGTGCCATTGAGACGGTTATTAGCTTCCCCAGATTGAGTTTTTCCAAATCACTGACTGTATTTTTTTTCACACGTTGTTTTTTTTTTTTTACTTGAATTTTAAAAGTTGCACTGAATAAATTCAGCTGGATAAAAGACACTTATGTTCGTCTTCATTTCAGGCTGAAGCGTGAACTTGTGATTATTTTAAAGGTGTGGGTGATACTTTTCTATACCCACTGTATCTGTGGATTTTCAAGGATCAGGCGATCAACTCGCTGAATGTTCACAGGAACGACTGCAGTGTTCTGGGATCATCATTCACGGATGTACGGCTTTCTTTAAAACTTTACTTAGACTAAGAGTCTCATCTGTGTGCATTGCACTGTGCTTGAAGTCTTCTTTATTCACCAGAAATTTTATCGCAATGCCCCTCGGAACAACTATAATACTGCACATAATCATCTGAGAAGCTTAGCCAGAATGAAACACATGCTAACACTAGATGATGCTAATAAAATAAGCGTAAACTGGTACTTGTAAGTATAAAACCTTTCGGTTGCCTTCCTGCTAATTAGTTTGGTTATTCAGATTTAAGTTGCAGCTTTTGCAAAAATCTAATAAAGCTAGCTGTTTTGTAATTAAATTTTTGAATAAAACCCACGTCTGCATATCTTTACTCTAAGCTATTGCACTGAAACAGCATTTATGCTAAAAACACCTAAAGCTAATGCAGGAGGCAGAGTTTTAAAAATTGACCGACTTTTAATATGAAATTTGTCCTGATTGGCTGCGTGTCAGTGGTTCACATCGTTTGTTTGTTTTTTCGTGAAGGGTACGAGACCAGGGTTTCATCTCTGAGTAGATTTTTTATTGAAAACTGCGAGATGCTAATTATTACAAAAACATGTTTTGAATTAACAATTGCGTACTCGAACTTTACACATTCCAACTTTTGTCTTTAATTCAGTATAACATTTTTGTATGTCATTTTATTTCTAAATCCAGTTTGTTTCATTTCATACAAATCTCTCAATTCTATGAAACTCTTTCCCTTAACCATTTACTGGAGCCTGAGATTAGCTAACATCTAGCTACGTACAACACGATGAAAAGATTTCTCTCCTGCTGGTAAACAATGGCATTTTGTAAAAATAAAAAAAAAAGAAAGAAAGAAAGAAACAAAGAGTTTTCTTTATTACTTTAAATTTTGTATGGATTTGTTCACGGTGCTCGATGAGGGTCTCAGGGGTCCACAGTGGGGAAGGTGCTGACCTTGTTGTTTCTGCTGATGCGCCTCTCGGGTCGTACTCTGGACTGTTTGGTTTGGATCAGCTCCTCGGGCGTGTTACCCAGCGGAGGCAGCAGTCTTTTCTTGCTGTTTCTAGCTTCGGGAAGCCACTGAGGGGGCAGCTCGAACGGACCGAACCCGAACTGCGAGGCATCTTCGGGGTCAGTGGGTGTTGCAGGAGCCACCTGCGAGGATGAATATGCACAGTATTGAACAGGGGAGTGTTTTGGCGCCGCCAAACCCTCTTCCTTTCCTCCTTCTCCCGCCAATCCTACCGAGGCTGCGGCTGCTTGCTCAGGTCTGGGCTGGAAGTTGGCTACAGCTGCAATTTCGTTCACCTCCACTTCGTCCTCTTCTTCATTCGGCCTGAAGATCTGACGCTGGCCAATGTTGAACATTTCGAGCAGCTGGCTGCCTGAGCGGGCGAGCGCTTCCCCACCGAGCGCTCCAGGCTCCGATGCTGTTCCAATGCCAATCGAGTTGTTCCTCCGGCTGTAGCGACGCTGAACGTGTGCCAGTGCGTCCAACAGGCGGCGCCGTGCCGACCGGTTCACCATCACTAAAAACAGTGGGTTGGTAAGTAGAGACACTTTCGGCAGCCAGATGGCGGTTAGATGCAGCCACTGCAAGGGCTGGCCGGTGATCGGAAGAGCCCGGTAGGCCAACAACACGATGTACGGCGAACTACAGAGCACGAAGACCAGCACGATCGCAAGCAACGTGGCATGAAGCTCCGCCTCGCGCTGAGACACGTACGGGATAGAGACGCTGCTTTGCGGCGTCCGCAGTGCCGCGATGATCACCTTCTTCTTCTGGCTGGTGCTCAGCGCCCGCCGGATCAGTGCCATGGCTACAAACACGGCCACTAGGGGTAGGATCACAGTGGTCATGTTGTAGAGCACCATGTAAACCAGCTGACCTAAAGAGTAGCCTTCGGAGCAGGCGGAGGTGGCGTAGACATCAGTGATGTTACTAATGGCGAACACAGGAATGCTAGCGATGAGGGCATGAACCCAGACGTATATGATCAAGTCTCTGGATTTGGCATCTGATATTTTCCTCTCTAGTGGATACAGCACAGAGTAGTACCTACAAGGACAGGAAAATGAAAAAGACAGTAATAATATCTAGCAACACAGAAACGCCAAAACTTGTCTACAGTTGCATCACGACCGCAAATTGGCTCTAATACCTTATGCACTTCATTGCATTTTTTTTTAAGGCTGTCAATCGATTAAAAATTTCTAACCTAGTTAACCACGATGCTCCCTCACTCATCTTATTATCCGGGTAACCACGCTGCGATTATGGTTCGCCATTAGGGTCAAATTCAGTCTCATATTTCATTTTCACTTTGTGATGAGATAAACAACGTCGATTCGATTCACATGGTTAATCTCGCGGTGTCCAATTTGTTCATGATTATGGTTTAAACCTTATTAAATATGATTATATATAATTGTAGTGTTGTATACAGCGTACAACCCGTTAGCCAGCTGAATGTCACATCTGATCTTAAATTCTGGCACACGCTCACGTCTATCTGAGATGTTCTATCATTATGTAGCAGATGTTTGAAATCGGAAACAGAGATAATTGCAGACAGCAACGAAACAGCACATGAGAGAGAGAGAGAGGATTTGTTTACTTTGTACACCCCCCTTTTTTTTTTTAAACCAATGGATATTCATGATTCTTTAAAATGTATTTGAGTAATTAGGGAAGAAAATATAATTTATTATCGATCGTTTAAACTTCTACAGTAACCAGGAGCCAGAGGTGGAAAGTAACGTATTACATTTACTCGTGTTACTGTAATTGAGTAGTTTTTTTGCGTGCGTGTTTGTGTACTTCTACTTTTTAAAGTAGTTTTTAAAATTTGTCATTTTACTTTTACTTAAGTATGTTTTGTTTGAAGTACTTCACTACATTTTACATTATATTCGCAAAAAAAAAAGAATGAAAATGCAAAAAGAATAAAAATATTATGATTTGTATTAATGCTTGATTGCGCTCGCGTGTGTGTATCGTGTCCCGGTCGCGCGCCGCTCCAGACTCCACTCCAGGTTTTCTGACTGTCCCCACATCGGCATCTACCCGACCTTCGACACGGTCGCTTCCGCCCTGAGAGTGACGTCATCAACCAGCGCCACCATATATAAACCGGAGAGAGACGCGGGAAAGAGGAAAGAGGTTGTGATTGTGGCGTTTTGATATTTGGTTGTGTTTTCTGGTTCTGACTTTTTGCCTCCCATTGACTTTGATTATTGCTTTGCCCCTTTGGTTTGGTTGGTCTTTGTGTATATTTGTAGATAATTTCACTGTATGTTTGTGCACTCAGCAGTAGTAGGGGCGGGGTGCCATTTATTTTGGGAAGAGGGAATTTATTCACTGTTTTTGGTTTAGGGAGTCAGGGAAGGGACCTGGATTTTTTTTTTTTGTGGTTTTGTCTTTTTTTGCAGGCAATCTAGCAACTAAATATAAATACAATTTAGTGTATTATTTTGGCCTGGGTCCACCCTGAATCTGATCCTGGTGAGTGTATTTTTTTGTAAAGCAATACAAACCTCATTATTTCATCAGTTAATGACTGGATCCAGTTCTTTCTGCCATATACCACCATTTCCATACAGTTTATAATAGAACCCTGAGCCATTCTTTTGCTGAACCCTAGACTGGGACGTAACGCCGTACTTAAGTGACCACTTTGATTTTCAAGCACAAGACAGACAACAGCTTTAATATGCAAAGGTGTTCCTTCGGTTAAAAACAACTAGTTTGAGATTTATATCTGCTTTTGAACGACGCTAGAATAACTTCACCCCCCCCCCCCCCCGCTGTTAAAAAAAATAAGTTTAAATTAACTTTTAATTTTTTTATGAGCTGAAGTAACAGTACAAAATTTTATTACTATTTCCACCTCTGCCAGGGGCTATACTGGGTGTAGTGCAGAAGTGTGTGTTCATTTCCTTCTTTCTCTTTAATGATATCTTGTTGGAAATTTGCCTTAATAATAATTAAGCATCCACCTCTCTATGCAGCTTGACGTGAGCCAAATATCTAAAAGTGTGTGATGGAGATATTAGACTGTTTTTGTTCATATTGTGACTTTGAAATATTTCCAAATTTATTGCATTGCATAATGATTATATATATATATATATATATATATATATATATATATATATATATATTTTTTTTTTAATTATTGTATTTTTAATGACAGTAGATACATATGTAGAGATTTTATGTATTTTATGATATTATATATATCTTGACATTCACACACAAGACCAAAATAAGAATTATTTTTCTGCTTCTACTGGTGGGGCTAAAAAAAAAAAACCCTATAAATAATTCATTTAAGGCAAGCAAGCTACCTTGAGGTGTGTGGTTATGAAAGCACAACCCTGAGCCTCGATGCGATCTCACCTGTCCAGAGCGATGGCCGCGAAGCTGAGCACGGTGACCGAACAGAAGAGCCTGTGCAGAAACTTGATGGTTCGACAGAGCATCGGCGTGTGGATCCAGAGGCAGCAGCGCGGGCTGGCGTTCAGGAGCACGTCGAACGGCACGCACACCAGGCTGGCGCAGATTCCCGAGCAGGCCAGGTTCTTAATGAAGCGTCCGGTGACTGTCTTGAAGACGTTGGTGCAGCAGGTGCACCACAGCACGGCGGCATTGCCTGGCAGGAAGAAGAAAAAAAGAAGAAAAAAAAAACCAGAGGTGGAATGAACAATGAGATGCCTCGAGGCGTTTACAGAACCAACCGTCCCTGATACAGTGTATACTGAGATAGTATTTTATTATCTTAGCGTGACTTGGATGAGACCCTGATGAGCACAAGCGAGGTGAAATTAGAGCGACGTGTTGATTAGCGAAGATTAAACATGATTAGAAATATGAATATGCAAATATTTCAGGTTAGAACAGAAAGCCAGAAATGACAATAATAATGATAATATTAACAATGATGATATTTGTTCGAACACGAGATCACATCAGTCTGCCTCCTACATAACCACGTTATTAGTCGCGTCTCTGATACGCTGCGCCCTGCTTGCCCTAATCGTATTGTTATTCTTCTTCGTCTTATTTTTTTTTTTTTTCCTTTTTCTTCCTGGAGGCTTTCATCTCTCTCCATTATCATCCACCTGTAACTGGAGAGAGGCTGTAGTGCCATTATGTGTCACACTGACATCGCCTGACATTTTCTCCCCTCTCTCAGGGGAGGCCACCTGAAAACACTGAGACCATTATCTCTTCCTCTGACCCGTTTTGTCTTGCTTTAACCACAGACAAAATACGACATTATCGCATCTGCTGTTTTCCTCTCGTCGGGAATTGAATTAGGAAGCCCAATCCGAGGATGAGAAAACGCTATACAAATAATAATAATAATAATAATAATAATAAAGACTTATTTGTGAGAAATATTATATTTTCTATGAGTATTGTAGATTCTGAAAAGACAAAAAGAGAGAGAGAGAAAAAAGCCAGAGCAAAAGATGAGTCATAGTGAAAAAAGCCCCAGGCTACTAAATTGTTATGCAGTTTCATACGAGTGTGAGTGCTTTAAAAAAAAAAAAAAAACTCCTGTAGAAGGACTTCTAACAGAATATATTTGAGCAGGAGCGCTGAGAAATGTACCAGAATAAACCCTGATCAGTTCTGCTTCGTTTCAGCACCCAGGCTGCACATGACAAGACTTATAAAGGAGATTACAGCCATATATCGAGATGCAGGTTAAGAACATCTGACTTACCGGTAACTCGTACTGACCATAACGTTAACCACTCACTCATCGTCTAGACCGCTTTATCCTGTATTCAGGGTCGCGGAGGGGACTGGAGCCTATCCCGGGAGACTTAGGGAATGAGGCGGGGCACATTCTAGGTGAGGTGCCAATCCATCGCAGGGCACACACACATATACACACACATACACTCATTCACACTGTACAGCCTATTAGCCATTAATCCGCATGCCTTTGGACTGTGGGAGGAAACCGGAGAACCCAGAGGAAACCCACCAAGCACGGGGAGAACATGCAGACTCCACGCACACAGACACGAGGAGGGAATCGAACCTGGATGCTGCAATTAGACAGTGCTAACCACGATGCCGCCTGAATATTAACGATTCTTACAAAAGTGAATAGAAACACGCACTACTTTGTGACGCTCATGTACAGTAAACATCGGCCCGCAGAGAGAGAACTACGTCCAGGTCTTACAATTAGATCACATTGCTGTTAACGCTGTAACTGCATAACCTTATTTGGCTAAAAGTCTTATCTTTAGAAAACAAACTAGGAATAAGAATAAAGCAATTAGAAAAAATTCTAATTAAAATTTTATTTGTCACATACAGTCATACACAGTATGATATGCAGTGAAATGTCGAAAGGACCACTTGTGACCGTAAAATCAAGAATATCAATAAGAAATTAATTATGGACTAGAATAAGAATAAAATCTAAAATATTGAATATAAAAAAATATATATGTGAAAAACTTAGCTGTACAAAGTATAGACAATAATAAATAGAAATACAGTGGAACCTCGGATTGCAAGTAACGTGGTTTACGAGTGTTCCGCAAACCGAGCAAAGATTTGAAAAAAATTTTTATTCGGAAACTGAGCAAGCAAGTATTAGTTTACGAGCACCGAGTATCATTTATCACGCATGCGACTCTTATTTTGACACCGAGTGTTACTCTCACCTTCTTTCTTATGGGAAATGATGATTTGGTTTACGAGTGTTTTGGAATACGAGCCCACTTTCGGAACGAATTATGCTCGTAATCCAAGGTTCCACTGTATGGGAAATATGGAAAAGTGTGCAAAATGAAATGTTCAAATGAATAATGCCCATAAATGGACCATAAATGTATGAGCAATGTCCAATGTCCATAAAGTACAGTGTGCAAATTTTTTTTTATTTTTTTAGTCTTGTGTGGTGTTCTCACGAACTTGCAGAAGACGTGCATCCGTCTGTACACACGATCATTCAGCAGCACCACTTGCACGTTACAGGAACTCGCTCCAAGACATTTCCACATGTTTGGGTAAACATTAAAGGAGTTCCTGGGAAGCTCAGATTTCAGACGTGAAGCAGACAGGTGGTCCAATCATGGCTCCGGAGTTTAACTGTGTTCTATTATTCTGTACAATCAAAAGTCCCGTTTTGACTGGAACTGCCTTCGTGTATACATGATTGTCCATATGTACAGGTTTATATATTGGGGATGAGATGATTTTTTTTCTTATTTGATACATCATGTCAGCCTGGATCAGTGTGTGTGTGTGTGTACTGTATGATATATTATCTGGAACAGGCATTTAGACTTAACTTCCTCTAGTCTCTGCCTGGTTTTGCGTCATATGTGTCACTCTGCGCCAATCATTTTAATCGAGTCAAAATGTCAGCATGTGCAAAAAACAAACAAGCAAAAAAAATAAACAGATTTGGTGTAAATCGTGATGAATGCCAGTTGGACAGACCCCCTGCTTATTTTTGCCTGAGGCCATAACAAAGTCCTGAGTCTTCTCTGCTGATGATGGAGGAGACCACATGATGCATATTACAGGACTGAGGGATACTGTGACATTTCGTGGGATGTCTGGGGAATGAAAGCCTGGAAGCAGACGGAGTGAGTCTAATACTTTTTATGCTGGTACTCGCTGTGAATTGAATATTGAATGTTCAGCGCACACACACACACACACACACACACACACACACACACACACACACACACACACACACAATGTTCTGTGTGCTGATAACCTCGGCCAGCTCACTCTCTCTCTCTCTCTGTCTGACTTACACACACACACACACACACACACACTCTTTATACGAAGAGTGTCAACTGTCCAATTACAGGCTGATATCAAACGTCCCCTTTATCTCTAAGATTCTGGAAAAGATAGTAGCGGAGCAGCTATGCTCATATCTACATAGAAATACAGTAGCATACATGAACTGTATCAGTCAGGATTTAGGATTTAGGTGCACAGAGACAGCACTCGTTAAAGTAGTAAATGACCTCCTGTTGGCCTCTGATCAGGGTTGCGTAACTATGCTTGTGTTACTCGACCTCAGTGCAGCTTTTGACACTATTGATCATAGTATTCTCCTTCACAGATTAGAAAATGTAGTAGGAATTTAGGGAACAGCCCTCTCCTGGCTCAGATCCTATTTGACTGATCGTTATCAGTATGTAGATTTAAATGGTGATTATTCTGCATGTTCTCTAGTGGAGTTTGGTGTTCCACAGGGTTCGGTTTTAGGCCCACTTTAGGCTTTTTTTCCCTTTACATGTTTCCTCTGGGCAACATAATCCGTAAACATGGTACTAGTTTTCATTGTTATGCTGATGACATACAGTTATACGTCTCAGCAAAACCAGATGAAAAAAACTAACTTAACAAAGTTGAGCAAGGTGTAAAGGATATAAGAGACTGGATGCTAATTAACTTCCTTCTGCTTAATCCTGGTAAGACAGAAGTTCTAGTCATAGGACTTGCAAAAAATTCGCAGACCGAGTTACTCGCAATCCAAGGCTCCACTGTGTATTTCTTTTGATTGTGTGAATCTCCTTTGCGACAATGACAATTAATAAATGCGCTGTCCAAATACAGTACAACAGAATTGAATATATAGATAAATATAGGCAGAAATACACAAAATAATCCTTACATATATTTTTGTGTAGTTAAAAGACAAATGTACTTATCATGGCTTAAAAAAATAGCGCTGCTTAAAAAAAAGAAAAAAAGTAAGAGATATGATAAGAGACCTTATTCTCCCCTAAATAAATACTTCCTTAGTTTTCTTTTTCAGTTTCTATCCCAATTCTTAATTTTTGATTGTTTAGGCATGAACGGATATACTGTATGTTTATACGGTATGTTAAAACAACCAGACGAAACACATGCTATCTTGTTTCATGACTGACCCACACACAATCACCATCACAGGCAGCGGGGACGTTAAGGTAAAGTCGAACAAGCAGAAAAACACGTGTTTGGTTAAAAGCCTACAGAGGATGTATCAATAAAAGCAGAAGACAAATACTTCGGCATACTGTTGTCACGGCACGCCAGGTCACGCTCTCATGCTCGTCCAATCCACACTCCACTCCACTCTTTCCATTTTGCCGCCTCAATCTCCGCTTTCTGCACACCTGTTCTCTATCTCAGTTTATCACCTCTGCCTATTTAAACTCTTCATCACGCTACCATTAGCTGCCGAATTATTGCGTGCTCATAGCCCAGTTTTCTCGTGCCTCACGTCAAGTTATATTCTCGCCCTCACATTGCGGACTTCTTCCCCTTTTTCACGCTTCTCGCCTCGCGGATTAAACCTGTTCACTACGCTGACCGAACTCCCGGCTTTGATCTCCTGCTTCCGCTTCACGACCACGACTTTGTCTAGCCCGCTGGATTTATTACAACACGGACTTCAGGTATGCGCTTCAGGAATTAGAGCGCTTCTCTTCAGCGCTTCTGTCCGCACCTGCCTTCACGCTGCACGTTGGATGCCGCAGTCATCTTGTCACTCTGATCTCCAGTGTCTCTCGCTCGCCACCATCTTCATTGAATACTCAAGCTTCTCTATATCTTTAACCAGTGCTTTATGTATATTTAAACATACATTTTAACTAATAAAGACTTTCAGTTCAGTTGTTGTCCTCCATGCCTGCCCAACACGGACCGCCCGTGACAACTGTGGCTTAACGCACTAAAAACATGAACCAAGCAACAGCAAATCCTTCACACACTCACCTCGTCATGAGCATTATCCGCTGTACAAAGTACAGAAAAACAACAGGAGCGTTTTCAGATCTATTTTCAGCTCTATAGAAACCCATTATTAGGAAACAGCCGAAAAATGGATTAACACTGACCTGGAAACACCACATTTCTCCCACGCATTATTAATCATAGCTACTGTTTATTATCCAAAAATATGTCACAGTCACCTTCATTGAAAGCACCGATATTAATATTAAAAATCAGAGACAAAACTAAGCCACTCTAATCTTAGGATGTCAAATAGACTGACTACATAAGTTCAATATAAAGCTCCTTAGTGCTGAACTGTCGAGGTGAGAGAAGAAATCTGGTCAATAAAAATCATATATGGACTAATCCCCTATTTAAAAAATAATAATTAATTAAATAAAAATCCCCTTCCCAACTGTGTTTGACTGATGGCACTTAGTTAGTAACCTAGTAACCCAGTGTAAGTATCTATTCAACGACGGAAACTTCTAAGCACTTTTTGTAAGTCGCTCTGGATAAGAACGTCTGGCAAACGCCTAAATGTAAATCATAGATGACCGAGGTGGGGACTCTTGGTGAAGTTGCGTCTTTAAAAAAATGGACAGTAGAAACCAGAGCTGTGTGTAATAGTGAAAGTAAGAGCATTTCCATTCACACACACAACTCACACGTGCAGCCATAGGAAAAGCACTTGCTAGTGAAGCACCTAAGAAAAAAGGCTTTAGTATGGACTTTGCAGCGATGGAAGAAGGTCATGTGACCTGATTTGTCCAGATCCAAGAGCGATGAGGTGAGAAGGGAAGCGGGTGAAGCGATCATGCATAGCGTCCACTGTACAAGCCTCTGGAGACTTGATCTGGGGTCGCTTCAGTCGCTCAGGTCGAGACTCAGCAACGTTATGTGGCAGTAAAATGAAGTCAGCCGACCACCTGAATGTACTGAATCACCAGGACATCACGTCTATGGGGTTTTTCTTTTTTGAAGTTTATAACAGACTGTGACAGACAGGTTCTGGAAACATTTTCATACATGAACTGAATGTGCTGTAATCAAATATTAGCATTTTTTTTATTTAGGTAAAGCTGGTGTAAAAAAAAGTCATAAATGTTTTACTAGTGTTGATTATCACCATTGATTTATTAGTGTAGAAAATGTGTTACAACGTAAAAAGCTTTTTTTTTGTATTAAAAAAAAAACTGAAAATCTATTTATTTTATTAAACTGAAGAAAAATCTTCCTATATACAGTATATACTGTACACACACGGTCAAAACACAGGATTGGTGCTGGTTTTAATATATTTTTTTATGTTGTACATATAATACTGAAAATGTGTGTGGCCAAAGAAGCTACTTCTGAAGTTTACACAACATAAAAGTGACCAATCTCATTTCCCTAAAATATCAAGTTTTGGAGAGATGATTTTATATAGGAGCCCCAAAAATGGCCATTTTTCAGCGTTATACTGTCTCACTTCAAACAATCTTCATTTAAAATGCAAATTACTCATATTCCTTTATGAGTATTGATACTAAAATTGGAGTCAGCTTCTAGAAGCACATGACCTGTACAAATCTCTGCTTAAATGAAAGCATTCCGGTTTCTGTAGTGTCAAATTCGTGTTGCAATATCTTAACAATTTTGCACTTTAGAATAATACACTTTTTCAGGTTTGTGCCTTTTCATCTGAATGACAGTTAAGACGGTTGAAAGATTTGAATTCAAAAAAGTTCCGGACACTAAAACATAAAAGGGCATGAAACTGTATTTAACAAATGTGTTTCTTTTTATCTGACACACTTTTAAGCACCATGTTTTGTCCGACTCTATACAGTCAGTATATGCTATATGGAGAAGTAGCTATAGGTATCAATTAGTAGTGCATTTCATGTGAAGGATTGATGTTAGAACGTAAATGAACGTAGAATGTAATCAGGAAACTGGGTCAATGTTTGTCAATTCAACAGTCTCCAGCGTGCAGGCTTATTTCTAGCCCTCTATGAATTATAACCTCCATGTGATACAGGAGAGATTAACAGCTGTGTCGTCTGTAAGGCGTCTATAAAATTGACTCATTGTTATTGTTATTGTCAGAAGGGCCATTTTTACGCCACTGCTTGGAAACCAGACCCGATATGACCAAGAAGGGCCTGAGCAAACATCCGTCGTGACACACCGAGCAATCATAACATGCTTAAATGACGACCCGAGCAGACCAGACCATAACGCACAGCTCTCTGAAAGGACATGCAGAAGACATCTGATTCGACTTGATTCGATATAAAGGGCTTCTCGGTTTATTTTTCATCTGAATTATGATTCTGCAGCATGTACAGTGTAAAAGAACAGCAAACATGATGGATTTCCATTAGAGCTCTTTGGAGACGATTAATATAATTTCAGAATATTTATGCATTCAAAGGACGAATTTGCACATTGGAGTGTTTTACGATCAAATAAAGAATGCATTTCGAAAGTGGAAAATTTAGATTTTATATATCTGTGTAGCTACAGAATAAGTAAAAGAGTAAAAACTCTTTATTTCGAGTTTCTGTAACGTGCAAGTGGTGTTGGTGAATGATTGTGCGTCTCTTTACTCCACAAGTTATTTGTCGATTTTAAAGGAGCAGCGTTTTGCGTGCAATTGCTGTGCAAAGTGTAGATATAATTTCTGCACTTACTGTAGACTTTCCTTTTGCTTGCAACTGCACTTGATTCAACCGGTTATTAGTAATATAATCTGATTATTAGCTTTAAAACTACTGTAGGTACTGGCAGTTATGACGATGGTGAAACTCACTAACAATCCTGCTACTTGTGGACTCGTAGAAAAAAGCCCACGTGACAAAGCGATCCCAAGTTGATGTTAAAAAAGCCACTCTGGCAACCCTGATTAGCATTGACTAAGAACAAAAAACTCGTCATTGTTAAAGTATTGAAAATGTTACTCGCTCCTCAACAAGTCACTGCGTCTGCATCTATTAGTGCACCGCCACTCGCTTCTCCATGTAGGTTAACTTTCACCGATAATCATCTTTAACTGTAAGACAAACAAACAGAGGGTCTGATAAATAAGCATGTGAAACGCATTAGCTCGCATTAGCATATCAAAATCCTCAATCCAAACAAAACAAGGTCCTCACGGGGGATTAACATTTTTTTTCCTTTGTTATTTTTAACACAATTATGCCACTGTTTGTACACGAGCAAAGACTCCAAAGAGCAGATTAGTGTGCGGAGTGCAAATGCTAATCATGTAAATGTGGCAGTTTCAGGAAGGAACCCCGGACGCGTCTATTAGATTACAGGGCTCGGCACCGCCGGCGGAAACGAACGCGATAGACATTAGCGATAGACCGTTCGGAGAGGGAAACATTACCGTCTCCGGCGTTTATGGATCCCATTTGTTTGTTTTTTTCTCGCTCGGACAGATCGAGTTCTCAATTAGTAATGAGGCTGTTTCGTTGTGTTGCTAAATAAAATGAGCAACGAGTGAAACCGAGCTTAAAGAGAGATGTAAGAGGATCCTGGACAAAAAAATTACGACTGCGCTACATTCTCATTGATGATTTAATGAAAGAAATAAAATTAAAAAAAGATAAATAAGCCAGAGATCAATGAACAAGCAGGTTATTATTAGTACTGTTAATATCTACTATTATAACTTTTTTGTTAAAGAAGGCCAAATCATAAATTTGATCCATTTACAGTTTCTTTAAATCTTGCAGAACATCCCTGAAACAAGTTAGTTCCTGTTCTCGCTTATGTTATAGCAGCTATAGAAAGTTGTTCCCTCACCAGCTCCTCTTTTTTGCCTCTTAAGTTAACAAGACAAAAATAGCAGCTTACCAACAAACCTTAACCCTTAAAACTCAAGGGTCACAGATCTGTGCCGGCTTTGGTCTATGACCGGTTATAAAAAAAAAAAAAGCAAAAAAACAAACTAACAAACAAATAACCCTCCTCATATAGAAGTCCTGTGGCAATGGCGAGGCTTCAGACACCAAACTGTGCATTTGGGTTTTCGGATATGTTAGATAAACCAAGATTTATCATTCATTTTTAAACGTTTTAAGCCTACAGAATTTTACTGACCGGTTTTATTCATAATCACCAAAAGCTCTTATTGTAACAAGCATAAAAAGACATGACACATGTATGTGTGCTATTTCTTTTGCCTATGTGTCCCCCATTTTTACATTTTCTTGTTTGGTTAAAATGAAATAAAATACATCATATTTCATGGGTTCATCATACTGCATGGGTTGTACTGAAAAACTAAGGATATTCCACTCTATACTGCACAATCCTGAGCCTATACTGTATTTATTACATTTATTAAAACATTGCAATGGAAAAAAAAAATGGAAGTGATGGCTCATGTGATGATGGCTAAGGCTCTAGGTTGTTGAGTTGTTGAGGATCCGGGTTCGAGCCCCGCCGTTGGTGGGTTGCAACACCCAGCTGGATGCCGTGCTGGTCTTGGGCCCCAGAAGTAAAATCAGGAAAGTCATCTGGTGTAGAAACCTGTACCAAGTTGAGTGTGGATTGGATGGTCTGCTGCAGCCGAAAGTACTTTTTTTTTTCTCTTCTTTTTTTAGTAATAACAAAAAATGCCTAAAAATGCCTACGGTTTGAAGGGCTATGGTGTGTCAAGTCAGAGTGCAAATACTGGAGACTCGTCCATACATGGCAAATAAATGCGTCCTTTATTTGTGACGATTACGTTGACGATCCAGCGTTTATACAGTGCATCCTTTCGTATGTAAGGTGTTACTATAGAAACGATAGAAATAATACAAACCTGTACCAGCTGAGCTACCGGCCGAGCTGCTGTTATCAAATATGATTCGACACCAGTTCTGACCAATCAGAATCCAGAGACTTAATCCAATGAATAATATGCGAGAGATATCAAGGCCATTCCTAATTATTCGCGCATTTGTTTATATATCTTTTTTATTTTTTTTATCACAGTTGAAAGTGTTTTTCTTGGCCATCTGTTCAGCCCACATTATTTTCAGCTTGTTACAGAAAACATGCTCATAAATCATTTTTTCTGCAATTACTCACCAATTACAGCCAAATCCCCAATGATTAATTAACCCTCGCCGTGTTCAGCAGGAAATTGCCTGGACGTAAATGAACACATCAAGTATTCAATCACAGAGCTGAGGCAAAAGTTTGCACTCCCTCATTTAAAAAAAAAAAAAAAAAAAACTTTAAGTGCATATCAAATTTTTAAAATGCATTTACAATACACTTCCTGTTTAAGCCATAACAGACCTGTACTGAATTTGTTATATTATGTCTTTGACAGTATTAATTTACACAGTATGATCAGATACCTATACATCAGATCCACCTTTTGCCTGGATATATATACAGATATCTAGACTTCATTCACTGTATTTAAAAAGCACAAGAAGCTGCTAAGAAAAAAAAAATCTCTCTCTTTTTTTTTTTTTGACTTCTTTGACATTATTCACTTTCTACCCACACTGCTTTTATTATTTCATAAGCAGTTCTTTTTGAATTATTTATCGGAGAAATAAAACTGAAAATAATGTGATGCTGCTGGATGTAAGTCAGAGTGATTAGGTACAATGTTTGATTTATTAACTGGCAGCAAGTATAACTACGGTTCGGGGTTGTGGTGAAGGCGGAGCTCATTGCAGGAAGACTGGCAGGTTATGTGTGTGTAGTGAAGGCTGCTCTGTTATGGTTATACTGATGTGCCATCCAAGGTGAATCTCTGCCTCAAAGCAAGTGTTCCAGGAAAATATTTCAGCAATTTATCCTAATAAAGGAGTAAAATAAAAGCGCTAAAGATGAGCAAACAAACGTTTTCTTTTTTCTTTTTTTTTCTTCCCTTGACTGACCAAACCTTTAAGGAATTCATGTGGAATGCAGCACTCAGGTCTGGAATTCTTTCTGGGGAATTTTAATTTGTTGTAGGTTTCTACACAAAGGTCCCTTAGAATAACAAGTTTTTTTCAACTTGTTACAAAAATACCTTGTTCTAGGGTTCCACATAGAGGTTCCTTAGAAGAATTATGGCCCTGCAAAGGGAGCCCCGACCCCGAGTGAGTTTTTTTTATTGGTGTTAAGTAATATTCTCTTTTTCTGAGATACTGAATTTTGGGGTTTCATTAGCTGTAAGCCATAATCATCAAAATTAAAAGAAATAAACACTTGAAATATATCAGTCTGTGTGTAGTGAATCTACAGAATGAGTTTGACTTTTTGAATTGAATCACTGAAATAAATGAACTTTTCGATGGTATTCTAATATATTGGGATGCACCTGTATATAATTAGAGGTACAGCTATAATCTATAATTATATATAACCATAACATGCAACACATTATAATGATACATATTTTAATTACATATACACATATAATGTAATTATAGGTGTATCTATAATTACAGGGGTAAAGTGTATTAGGTGTTAATTGAAGCATTATTATTATTATTATTATTATTATTATTGTTATTATTATTATTATTCCTCAGTTAAAATCTAGTACTAATCTATTTTTCAGGCAATTAATAAATTCATTTATTTATTTTTGTTCAGCTTCAAAAACACAGCAGAGAATTCGTACCAGTATAATATACTAATAATACCTTCATATGATGTGGAATTTTTTCAATTATATATAATATATACACACATATACATTGAAAACATATAATGAAAATTATATATTTTATATATACATATACTTATATAACACTAGTATGTTAGTGTATATATATATATAATGTATGCAGGGCAGTGAGGTATATATACACACACACACACACACACAGTGTAAATGAAAATTATATTATATATTATATACATATACTTTATTATAATTTTTATATATAACATATATAAAATGATATATAATTTTTTAAATAATGTATGCAGGGCAGTGAGGTAGCAGCACACAATTAGAGAAAATAGAGGATATATATATATATATATATATATAATCTCTAATTAACACCTAGTGTGTGCTGCTACCTCACTGCCCTGCATACATTATTAAAAAAAATTATATATCATTTTATATATGTTATATATAAAAATTATAATTATAATAAAGTATATGTATATAATATAATTCATATATACAGTGTATATACAAAAAGTATACAGTATGTATATAATATAATTTTAATTTTTATATATATAAATAAATTATATTATATACATACTGTATACTTTGTGTGTATATAATATATATATTACATACACATACACACTATATATGAAAATTATATATATATAATATACATACTGTATACTTTGTGAAACTATTTCTGAATATATAAAATGATATAACACTAGTATAATTATATACTGTATATAATTTTTTGTATGTAAATGATTACCTATATAATTTAAGGTATAACTCTGATTATGGAGGTGAACAGTGCATTCGCTGTTCATTTAAGGATGATGATGATGATGATGATGATGTGATTGCAGTGGATATGTTTCCTGACCTAACAGCGAGCCGGCGAGGATGAGGATCTGAGCGGAGATGGCGAACTCCCGGTACGCTCTCTCCTCCGGCCGCTCCGCGTCTCCCCACGCGCTCCCCGCCGCGCTCGAGTTCGCCATGCCCGGGGCGACGCTCGGGCTCGTCCCCGTCACGTTCCCGGCGCTGAGAGAATCCCAAGCGTGCGCGTCCATGTTGCTGCTTCATGCCTCGCGACTCTGCCGCAGCTCCGTCGGGGAAGCGGCGCTGAGCACGCGGAGAGTCCGCCGCCGCCGCGCGCGCTGCTGTGCGCAATGATGAAAAGCGAGCGTCAGCGCGAAAACGTCCATTTTAACCCCGAGATGTCTGGAAACTGCCTGATGAATGGGGTTGTTGTTTTTTTTTTCTTTTTTGCCCTTCAGGACATGATCGACCCTCTTTAAAACCCAAAAGGTTTAGAGAAAAAAATCGTTACGCATTCAAAATACATGCAGCCCTATTCAATACGCGTCATGACGTTCACACACACACACACACACACGTGCACGCCATCAGTTCAGACCTTACTGACGAACCCAGCCGTCTACTACTCCTGAGACCTACTAGCACAAGCACGCGCATACAGGAGGTGCTGTTTCATCCGAACGAGCGGTGCTTTCTGTACAAACCCAGTGCACAGGAGTGAGGAAGAGGAGGGAGAGGAGGAGGAGGAGCAGGGCACTCCTGAGCCACTCCTCCTCATCATCATCATCATCATCCTCCATCACAACAGAGCTTCATCAGGAGAAACAGCTCGTCTTTTCTATTTACAACCCCTGTGAAACACCTCAGGGATGATCATTGATCCGATCGACTGGTTAGTGACCCTGTACTGAACATTCTCAACATCGTCCCCGAGTAGAACATGATGAGGCGATGGCGTGATGTTACCTGTATCAGCTCGTCCCAGCAATTTGATTCTTTATCTAATAATCAGAATGAGAATGATCAGATTTAATGCCCCGGTTGATTTATTGAAGCGACACAGACGACAGACAGACAGACACATAAACATAAGCACCATGAGGATTATACAGCATAAACACAACAAGTCAAGTCAAGTCGGCTTTTATTGTCATTTCAACCATATACAGTTCAGCACACAGTGAAACGAAACAACGTTCCTGCAGGACCAAGGTGCTACATACATATGCAACGACATAAATTAACAAACACAACATAAATTTAACAACGCAGATTTTTACATTTTTAAGTTAATCTAAAAAACTATCAATTTCTATACAAAAAACAGACAACAAAGTGCACGTGCAAATGTGCAAACGAAGAGCTACATGACAACACAACAACGCAACACGTTACAGTTAAGAAATACCTTTTTAGTGATAAGGTATGGGTTGAGGTAGTGGAGAGAGCAGCAAGTAAACAATTTACATTGTGTTCAAAAATATTGTGTGCAAATCGCAAAGTGAAATAAAAATATTGGGCAAATATTGCAAAGAGCAGTTCAGATAGGTGGGTATGAACAAATTAAGGTTAAGATGAACAAATTAAGGTTGTAGATCAGTGTGATTGTGCATATGTGTGTTTATCAGTTCAGTCCGGATGTTATTTAGTTCGTCTGTTTTAGTGATCTGTGTGTGTGTGTGTGTGTGTGTGTGTGTGTGTGTGTGTGTGTGTGTGTGTGTGTTTATCAGTCCAGTCTCTTTGTGTCGAGGAGACGGATGGCTTGTGGGTAAAAACTGTTACATAGTCGGGATGTGAGAGCCCGAATGCTTCGGTACCTTTTTCCAGATGGCAGGAGAGTGAAGCGTGTGTGTGATGGGTGTGTCCGGTCAGCCACAATGCTGGTGGCTTTGCGGATGGAGCGTGTGGTGTAAATGTCTTCGATAGATGGGAGAGAGACCCCGATGATCTTCTCAGCTGTCCTCACTATCCGCTGTAGGGACTTGCGGTCTGATATGGAACAATTCCCAAACCAGACAGTGATGCAGCTGCTCAGGATGCTCTCGATGGTTCCTCTATAGAAGGTGGTGAGGATTGATGGTGGAAGCTGTACAATATATACAACATCTATATTCTCACTCACTCGTCCATGGTCTACATCGCTTTATCCTGTATACACAGGGTCACAGGGGGGGACTGGAGCTTATCCCAGGAGACTGGATGAGGTGCCAATCCATAGCAGGGCACACACATACGCATTCACCAACTATGGGGCTATTTGGGAACATCAAACTGGAGTACCTTGAGGAAACCCACACGCAAACTCCATGCACACACAGACCTGTGGCGGGAATCGAACCCAGACCCTGGTGGTGCAAGACGACAGTGCTGAAAAATATAAATGGTGTACGTATGGGAGTTCAAGAGCAATACGCATCACATAGGAAAATTAATTTGTAGGAGCGTTTGTAGTTGTACAGTACTGTGCAAAAGTATTGACCCCCTCCCCTTCACATTGCTTCATAGTTTTCTTCAGACGTTACTGTATTTATAAAGAAGTCTTAAAAACAGTTCACAGTTTATTTTTTGCTTCTCATTTTGGCAAGTTTTTGGCTCTCATTTTCAGTCTGAACAATTGTGAGAATCCTGGTTTATTCGTATGTGCTGAAAGTCTCACAGCCTTTAGAAATTCCTCAGCGGTTCCCTACATTTCTCACATGGACACACAGCCTCGGTCCGACCCTCGAGTTCACGACAGGAAGCAGTTTGGAGAGAAGTGAACATTTTCTTTTCGCAGTGTCATGTTTTCCAGAGGACAGGTTCCTGGAAAAGTTGTCTGAGTATACACACACACACACACACACACACACACACACACACAATACTGAACTGAAGGAAAAAAAAAAAACTTAGCAAACCTTCCTAAAATATATTTTAAATAAGAGCTAATTTCTCTAATGTAGCTTACTATTGGAAAAAAATACAAATTAAATATTTATATTTAATTTATAAATATATTTATATTTACTGGATAGTTGGGTGGATAGTTTCCTATTGTTACAGTAGATGCTCTTCCTTATTTTACATTGTCAGGTTATCTTATTATTTTAACTTAATTTGACCTCAATTAAAATATCAGACAGAAAACAAGTTTATTTCAGGGTTGAAAAACAGATTGAATAATAGTATAAGAGGAAACATACCTTGTCCAGATGTTTGACAGCTGGAATGGTAGTGGAGAAGTGAGATGTACAGAAGACATACTGTAGCTTAAGGAGAAAACAAGGTCATTAGGCCGCTGAGAAAAGCAGCACTGTCACGAACTGGTATGACAGGCAGTTCGGGCGGTTGTTATTGCCGTGGGCATAAAGGGCAGGCATGGGCACAGAGGGGTTGTTTTCAAACATAAAAATCTTTAATTAACGAAAAAAGGAACAAACAAAATACATACATGGGCTCTGGACAGACACACACATACACACAGTCTCTTATAAGCATTTCAGACCATTTAAGCATTTCAGACCCTAAAGGACTGACACGAAGGCTTAGGACTGCTAGAGACTAGACGGGACAGGAATACTAGAGACTGGGCGAGACCAGACTGGACCAGGGACACAGGGGCTAGAGACTGGACGAGACAGGGCTAGAGACGGGATGAGACAGGGCTAGAGATGAGGGGGGGAACACACTGGCGGCTAAGGGGGGGAACACACTGGCGGCTAAGGGGGGGAACACACTGGCGGCTAAGAGGGGGAACACTGGCGGCTAAGAGGGGGAACACACACTGGCGGCTAAGAGGGGGAACGCACTGGCGGCTAAGGGGGGAACACACTGGCGGCTAAGGGGGGAACACACTGGAGACTAAGGGGGAACACACTGGAGGCTAGGGGAGCACACTGGAGACTAATGGGAGCACACTGGAGGCTAGGGGAGCACACTGGAGGCTAGGGGAGCACACTGGAGGCTAGGGGAGCACACTGGAGACTAAGGGAAGCACACTGGAGGCTAGGGGAGCACACTGGAGGCTAGGGGAGCACACTGGAGACTAAGGGGAGCACACTGGAGACTAAGGGGAGCACACTGGAGACTAAGGGGAGCACACTGGAGACTAAGGGGAGCACACTGGAGACTACGGGGAGCACACTGGAGACTACGGGGAGCACACTGGAGACTACGGGGAGCACACTGGAGACTAAGGGGAGCACACTGGAGACTAAGGGGAGCACACTGGAGACTAAGGGAACTCACAGGAGTCTAACGAAACACAGTAAACATTTAACACAGTCACTCATACATACATAAAATAAACTAAGAAAACACACTTACACATTATACAAATCACCAAACACAACAGAGCCCAGATAAACAAACATAAAAAAAAAACATAATCATAATGATAATCAAAACCAAATTAAACCAAACCAAACCATATACCCACTGACGGTATCAATGCTCGACCCAGTTTCCCAGCACATCCAGCTATTTAATAATGAGCTAATAATGAGCTACCTCGGTTCAGGTGAGCTCCAGCATCACCTAACCGAGGTGCCTTCTGGGAAACTGAGTCGACGAGCAAAAACCTACAAAAACAAACACAAACGTGCACAGTGCCCTCTAGGGGTGGACCCTTACAAGCAGAGCTCATGTGAAAGGCATTAAATAAAAACAGGAATAAGGGCTTGAAGATTGTTTTTTTTTTTTAGCATTTTGAAAAAATACATGCAATGTAAAATATGGGTAAGTTAGGAGTGTGCGTCATGTAAAGGAATAACACCCACTAATAACACACACCAGGGTGGATAGTTTCCACATAACAGCAGTGGTTAGACTGATCCATTTGTTAATGAATAACACATCAAACTTTGGAACTATTTGTATTTATAGTTTTGTGCGGAATGTTTTTGATGTTTCTTTCTGTTATCGCGTATAGTTTTCTACATTCTAGAACAACAGCGGCTTTTTGTTAATGGATTGAATTGGGTAATCAAGTGACAGTAACAGCAGCAACAGTCAGTTGTTATTTTAAGACATGAAGGTCAGCTGTTCTGGAACAGTCCTCGCAAGAACAGTATTGTGTCGAGTACATTTGTAAAACCCATCAAACGTTTGCCTGGTAGTCTATGTAACTGCACATTTCAGTATTTAATTTTTTTTGTCTCCTAAATTAATAAAACATTCCAAACATTTACTTTGTCGTTGTTGAGTATTGTGTGTAAAACCTGAAAGGGTCTCAAAATGTTCTGTTGGCACCGTAGATAACATGATCTAAATTTCACCTCTCAGGTTTGTGCACGGCTCAAAATGAGGTTTTTTTTTTTAATTATTTTTTTAAACAAACTCTCCTCCAAGCATCAACCTGTGCAACTGCATGAGTTTTCAGTGCTGCTCCAAAAACAACCAGTTGATTCATGGAACCCAGACTGAAACTAAACTGACCAGGTGGTATGTGCCTACTACTACATTTAGGGCTTTGACCAGCAGGGGGCACAATATCATTACTAAAATTCCTTGTTGAACCATAAACAGACCTCAGAGATTATTCTAAATATCACACAGGTGATATTACCCATTTTAAAATGACATTTCCAGTCTTCTAAAGGCGTTCAGGATTATAAGGAGAGCATGTGTGCTTATGAGGTCAGAATGCAATTTGATTGTTTTTTTTCCTGACAATTAAGCAAACATCTAGATATTTAAAAAATCTATACATGACATACGTTCGAATCGAGTGGTGGTCAGTGAGTGGTTGTTGAACACAGTGGTGAGGGCCCACTAACCCTAACCCTAACCTAACCCTAACCCTAACCCTAGGGGGGGTTACTAAACTTTTACAGAAATTTGTTGGCCAAACAAAATATTTCACTTTATCTCCCATTTTAGCCCACTGATGTAGTTGGTTCAAGTGATCGTTTTTCCATAAAAACAAATTGGCCTAACAATACCTCAACAATTAAAACACACAAGCATCACTTGTTTTGGACCAGGAATTTGCTGCCGAAACAAAATATTTCACATCGCTGTTTAATTGACACATTGTTGATCAAAATCTCAAGTTGACTCAACTTGTAATTGACATATTTACGTCAGCTCAGGTAGTATTGGTTGTGGGCTGAAATAATTATATTTCTCTAGGTTTGACTTATCTCAACTTTGCATCTACTCGAAAAAGGTAAGTTGTCTCCCACTGTAGCCCATTGATGTAGTTGGTTCAAGTGATTGTAAAAACAATCACACCATATAAGACCATTTTTCATAATACTTAAGGCTTCTTATCTCCTGAACGATGCTTCATTTTTTGTAAACACGCATGCACATATTTTTTTTTTTAAAGAGAAAAAGAAACACATTTGTTAAATACAGTTTCGTGCCCTTTTATGGTTTAGTGTCCGGAACCTTTTAAAATTCAAATCTTTCAACGATCTTAACTGTCGTTCAGATGAAACTTGGCCAGTTTACATTTCACATGAAAAGACATAAAACTGAAAAAGTGTATTATTCTAAAATGCAAAATTGTTAAGAAATTGCTAAATTAATTTGACATGGTTCTGGACACTACAGATGAAATATTTATGGGGAAAAAATCCTTAATTTTGCATAGAATGCTTTAATTTGAGTAACACTTTTTACAGGTCGTATGCTTCTAGAAGGTTTCATCATTTTTAGGATCATTTGCATTTTAAATGATTATTGTTTGAAGCGAGACTCACTCACTCACTCACCATCTATACCGCTTAATCCGGTATTCAGGGTCACGGGGGGCCTGGAGCCTATCCCAGGAGACTTAGGGCACATGGCAGGGTTCACCCTGGACAGGGTGCCAATCCATCGCAGGGCACAGACACACACACACACACACACACACACACACACACACACACACACACACACTACGGGCAATTTGGAAATGCCAATTAGCCTCACCTACATGTCTTTGGACTGTGGGAGGAAACACACCAAGCACGGGGAGAACATGCAAACTCCATGCACACAGAGACAAGAATCGAGCCTGGCCGGAGATCAAACCGGTTCCCTGGCGGTGCAAGGCGACAGTGCTAACCACCGTGCTGCCTGAAGCGAGACTATAATCCTGTAAAATGTGTGCATGTATAAAACCACCCTTCTTAAACAGCTGAAGTAAGCAAATTTACACAACTGTGAGCTTCACACTCACCTTTCTTGTATTATACAGTACAGACCAAAAGTTTGGACACACCTTCTCATTCAAAGAGGTTGAATTTGTATTATGGCAAGAAAAAAGCAGCTAAGTAAAGAAAAACGAGTCTCCATCATTACTTTAAGAAATGAAGGTCAGTCAGTCCGAAAAATTGGGAAAACTTTGAAAGTGTCCCCAAGTGCAGTCACAAAATCCATCAAGCGCTACAAAGAAACTGGCTCACATGCGGACCGGCCCAGGAAAGGAAGACCGAGAGTCGCCTCTGCTGCAGAGGATAAGTTCATCCGAGTCACCAGCCTCAGAAATCGCAGGTTAACAGCAGCTCAGATCAGAGAGCAGGTCAATGGCACACAGAGTTCTAGCAGCAGACACGTCTGTTAAGAGGAGACTGTGTGAATCAGGCCTTCATGGTAGAATATCTGCTAGGAAACCACTGCTAAGGACAGGCAACAAGCAGAAGAGACGCGTTTGGGCTAAAGAACACAATAAAGAACACAATAAAGAAAACTCGCTGAATGAGAAGGGGTGTCCAAACTTTTGGTCTGTACTGTATGTATGTGTTATACATAAAAACATAAAATCAGCACCAATACTGTGTTTTGGCCGGGTAGAATATTCTAGAATATGCATGTTAAGATATATTTTGCTTCACACTCTCTGCATTTCAGGTAACTAAAAGTAAATTAATGTTTAATAAATAGTCAGAATTTGACATACAGTGTATCTGGGGCTTTTAATCTTCATCTTCCCTTTGGAATTCCTCAGTGCTCCAACGCTGCTAGTGCTATGCTCTAGTGCTAGCTATGCTGTCCATCAGGGCTTCTCAACTATCTACCAAACCATTCATTTTTACTTAATAGTAGAAGGTTTTATTCATGACAAACCTGAACTGACACTAATCTCATTCTTCAGACAAAATACAAAGACCATTTATTTATTAAGCTACATCATAAAGAATAACAAATAGCAGTGTTAGACAGCATTAAACAAGGATTATTTCAGGTTTTTCCCACAAAAAAAAAAGAAAAAAAAAAGGGACTGATATGCCAAGCACGGCGGCTATGTCTAAGAAAGCATTATATTTCCTGAAAGATTTAAATCAAAGTCGAACTGCTGCCTTTTGAAAGAAAAATGCAATGTTCTACTGAAGCTCCAGAAGATCTGAACTCCACCAAGAGAGCTCCAGAAGGAGAAACCTAGAGAGTCTCTATGAACCCAGATCACTCTCAGCTTTCATGCACTGCTTAAAGTGAGGCTTTTACATAGTCAACACGGTTCAAGTGTTTTTTAAAAAACTCTTGAACTCTCCTCCAAGCGTCAACCTGTGCGTCCGCATGAGCTTTCGGTTCTCCTCCAAACTCGATCACTTGTCCCAGGGCAGAATGGAACCCGGATGGGTAATGGGGCATGTAGGGGACGTCCACAAAATGCCCTGCTTTTGCGTAACTCAGCATTTCATAGTTCGCTCTTCCGTGAGCTTCGAGTCTGCTGCAAGCTTGCGCCGCAAAAAAGCTGCTCTTCCAGTTCTTGTCATCTTCTGACACTATGAACAGGAACTAGCAGCTGGCACGCTCGATAGGGATGATGGTATCTCGCGTCTCTTCTGCTGTCACATCTGGCAGAGCGTTTAGGACTTGAGCGAAGCCTGATGGTGTCGTGGTTATGTTCTGCATGTTGACGATAAGAGGTGGGATCACCATGTTCCCATAATGGAGAGGGAACAAGGTGTTGGCGTTACAGGCGTTGACGCAGATGACGGCTGCAATGTTGGGAAGGAAGGAAGCCATCGACAAAGCCAGATCTCCACCTTTTGACAGCGACAATATTCCCATTCCTGTTTTTTTCACCTGCAACAGTACACAAATGAATTTCAAGTTTTGGTCTAATCAGTGTCACACTTTTCATAGACCAAACTGCAATAAAACAGCACAAATGATTACAGTACACTTGTCAAAAATGAAAGTTTATTAAAGCCGAATATAACAAAATGACACCTAAATGGTGAAACCCTGCAGTACTGGAGCTCATCCACTTCAGTTTTGTTTCAGTTTGTTTCACAATTTGAAGCCTAGGATGCAGAGACACTTAGGGGTTGTTGTTGTTGTTGTTGTTGTTGTTTCCCAGTTCAGTCCGGTCTCGCAGGCAGAGGTATGTAGAGTAGCCAAAGAACGACCCCAAGTAAGAGTAGCTGTACTTCAAAATAATATTACTCAAGTAGAAGTAACCAGTATCCGGTGAAAAGATACTCAAGTACTGATTAACTATTTCAGTCATGATGTCAGATTTTTTGTGTATGTGTGTGTGTAAGCGAAACGTGCTTTGTATATGACGTCAGCGGTGTTCATCCTCCTCTGTTGTAGCATTTGAGACAGATGTCTCTGCTAATTTTATGTTTTCATTCTCTGGCCATCTCAGGCAGTGACGATGTGCTTCTGTCTCCATCAGTTTTAACAGTCTGACAACAATGTACTACTAGATTTATTTGTCTTACGGAATGTTTTGCCTTATATCACGTTATTAATTTGAAATGTCTGACTTATACAACAACATACTAACAACATCTCAATAAAATCACTTCCTATATATCACTTTTAACGACTGCTGCTAACCTTAGGCTGCATCTGCAGGAATGTTAGACCTTCCTCAAAGTACTCCAGATCGAGCGTGTTCACGGTTTTAGGCATGTCCTGGTAGCCATAGAAAGCCAGTGCGAACACCACAAAGCCTTTGTTCGCCAGTAGAGCTGCTCGCGGCTCACACACGGTGCCTCCTAACGTATACAGATCTATAATTCCAGGGAACGGACCTTCACCTGTACAACACACGATAAGAAGTATTAATACGTTTCATGCTAATAAACAAACTAAATTAACAAACAAACAGGGAACTATCACAGGACCTATTATTTCTTTTTATGTAAATGATTGTTACAGAATGATTTGCTTCAATTTCTTTCAAAATCTTTTCCACTCGTGTTTGCCGACGGCGCCAGAAATTCTGAAGCGACAATATTTTTGAAAAGCTTATTTATTCAAATATGCTCTGTAGTGGAAATAGTAGTGTATATATGTGCATCTCTCTCTCTCTCATATATACAGAGTGTCAGTATATAAACAATGCAATATATACACTCACCTAAAGGATTATCAGGAACACCTGTTCAATTTCTCATTAAAGCAATTATCTAATCAACCAATCACATGGCAGTTGCTTCAATGCATTTAGGGGTGTGGTCCTGGTCAAGACAATCTCTTGAACTCCAAACTGAATGTCAGAATGGGAAAGAAAGGTGATTTAAGCCATTTTGGGCGTGGCATGGTTGTTGGTGCCAGACAGGCCGGTCTGAGTATTTCACAATCTGCTCAGTTACTGGGATTTTCGCGCACAACCATTTCTAGGGTTTACAAAGACTGGTGTGAAAAAGGAAAAACATCCAGTATGCGGCAATCCTGTGGGCGAAAATGCCTCGTTGATGCTGGAGGTCAGAGGAGGATGGGCCGACTGATTCAAGCTGATAGAAGAGCAACTTTGACTGAAATAACCCCTCGTTACAACCGAGGTATGCAGCAAAGCATTTGTGATGCCACAACACGCACAACCTTGAGGCGGATGGGCTTCAACAGCAGAAGACCCCACCGGGTTCCACTCATCTCCACTACAAATAGGCAAAAGAGGCTACAATTTGCACGAGTTCACCAAAATTGGACAGTTGAAGACTGGAAAAATGTTACCTGGTCTGATGAGTCTCGATTTCTGTTGAGACATTCAAATGGTGGAGTCAGAATTTGGCGTAAACAGAATGAGAACATGGATCCATCATGCCTTGTTACCACTGTGCAGGCTGGTGCTGGTGGTGTAATGGTGTGGGGGATCTTTTCTTAGCACACTTTAGGCCCCTTAGTGCCAATTGGGCATCGTTTAATTGCCACGGCCTACCTGAGCATTGTTTCTGACCATGTCCATCCCTTTATGACCACCATGTCCCCATCCTCTGATGGCTACCTCCAGCAGGATAATGCACCATGTCACAAAGCTCGAATCATTTCAAATTGGTTTCTTGAACATGACAATGAGGTCACTGTACTAAAATGGCCCCCAGAGTCACCAGATCTCAACCCAATAGAGCATCTTTGGGATGTGGTGGAACGGGAGCTTCGTGCCCTGGATGTGCCTCCCACAAATCCCCATCAACTGCAAGATGCTCTCCTATCAATATGGGCCAACGTTTCTAAAGAATGCTTTCAGCACCTTGTTGAATCAATGCCACGTAGAATTAAGGCAGTTCTGAAGGCGAAAGGGGGTCAATTAGTACCGTATTAGTCTGGTGTTCCTAATAATCCTTTAGGTGAGTGTATATTGTCTCACCTACACAATACTTGTCACATGGTTTTAATGTTATGGCTGCTTAGTACATTTGACACGTAGTTTACAATAACGTATGTGAAAAATGAATATTAGATTTCATTTCATTTAGAAGAAAACATACTGTACTACAAACCTGTGGTGCAAATTCTCCTCGATTTAAAGAGGCACTTGCAACCACTCATTTGCATAATAGCCCTCATTAAACCCGTTAACCTCATTTTACCTCCAAATAAAAGGGGAATTGAATATATTTTGTTTTTTGTTTTGTTTTAAATATGCAGAATAAAGGTGACAAGTACTTTGTACCATGACCATACAAGCCTGGCAGTACACACAGTGACGTACTTCCAGTGATTAAAAGTCCAAAGGGGAAAACTGAAACTCACAGTCTGGAGCTCTGTCTACAGCAGACACAATCAATGTTTCATCAGGCTACTGGTAAACTACAAACCTGCATAGGAACCACCCTTGGTAATCACACTCACTGTACACTTCTTGAGGAACGTACATACGGTATACATATTTTTTTTGTTTTTGTGTGTCACACTTAATGAGATTCGCGTAAATGATTCAGATCATTTAACAAATGTAAACATTGCACAAGGATAACCTGAAACTTATTAGGTTTACACAGCAATTACTTTTACACATAGTGCCAAGTAGATTTGGACAGTTTTTTTTTTCCCCCTTAATAAATTAAATCACCATTTTAAAACTGCATTTTGGATTTTCTCGGGTCACCCTTGTGCAATATTAAAATTTGTTAAATGATCTGAATCATTTAAGTAATTCATATTAAGTGTCATATGCAAAAAAAAAAAAAAACTCTACACTGTATATAAGTTCCTCAAGAAGGATACAGTGGGTGTGGTTATCATTAGTAGGGAGTTATGTTCGGAAAATGTTTTCTTAAGAAACATAAATCTGCCTGAGTTGAAACTTCTCAAACTTCCGCCTAAAGATTGAACGCAGTAATCAGGTCTGGGACAAATACAAACCAGTTGGTTACAAGGCATCATTATCAATGAATAAGATGAATAAGATTTGAGCAGCTATTTGATAAAAATAAACAACAAGTAATCATCGCAATACTTGAACCTGAACTGACCAGGCGGGATGAAGAGAGTTCCCCGTAACCTGCCGTCTCTTACAGGGACTCTCTGCGCTCCATCAGCCATGAAGCGCCTCTCGCTGGTCCCCTGAGTGAGGACCTGTCCGTCTCTGTGAGCCTCGATGTGGACGAGGACAGGACTGGACGCGTCTCTCTTCAGCAGCTTCTTGTGAGGACTTTCTGGCAGCATGGACCAGAACAAACCCATCGGCTCCACACCCGTGTAGGAGCCACCCGTGGACGGCTGGCGGCTCAGATCCACTCCTCCACGCGCGTCTGCCTGGTATGTGGCGGCGGCCCGGAAAACGACGCCTTTGTCGTCCTGGTGTTTGGCCCGAAGCTCCACGTGTTTCCCAGGAGGCAAACCGCTCAGTTTAATCTGAACTGCTTCATCGAAGAAACAGCTGCTGCTCGGCAGGACGCGAAGCTGCACTCCAGAAGAAGAAGAAGAAGAAGAAGAAGAAGAAGACATTTTATGTTTGCTTATCCTGAAAAGTTTACTCGCTCTCATCTACAGTCATGCCAGGTTTTTTTTTATAGAGGCTGATAGAGTCCCTGGGCATAAATCCAACTGCAGCTCGGTTACCTTCAGCATACAAATGAGATTAGGTTTGCTATTTTTAGCATGTCCAAAATGTGTCCTGATGTCCTTAACCATTAATCTGCATTTCTCTTAAAACTCAAGCGATACTGAACTGCAATAAGCATTGCTCAATGACGGATTTAAAAAAATCAATAAAAAATGCTCATAGGGAAGCCTTGAGGGTGTGTGTTGGCAGAAGGCAGTTACACATTAAACTGTAACTATAAAAACAAAAAAGCATGTACTCATGTGTATCTGTCCTTTTTTATTGCCTGTGTGACCCATTTAAAATTTAGCAAAAGTTTGTATAGTTGGTTAAAATTAAATAACATTTATTTAGAATAAAATTCACACACACACACACACACACACACACACGCACACACACACACACACACACACACACACGCACACACACACACACATAGCTTAAGGAGCCAACGAAAGGCGAGGCTTCATTAAATAAAACAGGAATAAGCGATTGAATCGTCTCTTTTGTGCATCATGAAAAATGTCCTGATTATTAGGTGAAGTGTAAGACGAGAATACGTTATGGTGGTTTATTTTTACATGACAGCATGGTCCAGAGTGCAGGTGATTACACCAATTCATTTGTTAATGAATAACAAATCAAGTTATTACTTACTGTAAAAAGTCTGGACACAAAATGAAATAAATTTTCTACAACACTGGATTTTTTTCTTTCTTTTATGATGAAATAACAATAAAAGTAATTAAGTCGCAACAACAGCCGGGTGCAATTTAAAGACATGAAGGTCGGCTGTTCTGGAACAGTTCTTGCAGGAACAGTATTATGTTGAGTGCGTTTGCAAAACCCATCGAGCTCCATGATGAAACCGTCTCTCATGAAGACCTTCCCAGGAAAGCGAGACCAAAACTTACTCCTGCAGAGGAGACGTTCATTTAGAGTCACCAGCCTCAGAAATCACCAAATAACAACCAGCACCTCAGATTAGATTCTCAAAACTTTCAGTTGTACCTGTAGATAGCATGTCTCTATAAAAAATTTTAAAAAAATCTAAATGTTCACTCTTAGGTTTGTGCACTGCTCAAAGTGAGGTTTTATATAGTCAACACTGTTGATATGTTTAAAACTGTCCTCCAAGCATCAACCTATGCATCTGCATGAGCTTTCAATGCTTCACCAAAAACATCGACTTCATTCATTGCAGCCTGGAACACAGATGTGTGAAAGGGCATGTAGGGGACTTCTGAAAAAATGCTCTGCTTTCGGATACCTCACTATTTTGTAATTAAATCTTTTGACCCTGCTGCAAGCCAAAAAAAAAAATAATAATTTTTTTAGTTCCTGTCCTCTTTTGACACTATGAACAGGAACTTGCAAACTTAATAACGATGACAGTGGCATGGCATGGGTCTTCTCCCTCAGGCTTCAGGTTGATCGAGCAGGTTACTATGCTTCGTAGCTGAGATACATGGAAGGTAGGGTTGATGTGTCACATTGAGGAAGGGAGCAAGAGTCGGACAGTGAACAGGTCGACTGTCTTGGATGGTGAATGGGCTAATGAAGTGAGGTAAACGTTTGCATGATAGTGTTTTTAGGGAAATGTCCCTTGTAGTAAGCATAACTCTTTCCCCTACATCTTACTTGGGGGTTTTGGTGCGATGGCGCTCTGTCTGGAGCTTGTATGTCTTGGCAGATTGTAGCAGTGTTCATTTTGCTTGTGACCATGTTGGTTTACAGCTGTTGGGCAGATGTAATGTCTGCTTCCTCCTCTTGTGCTGGGAAAAATGGTGGCTAGTAGCCCAAACAGCAGTGGAATGGCTGATGGTTGGGAGTTATGAACCCACCAGTGGGAGGAACTTGCTCTAGATGGTAGCATCCTGAGTGGTCATGCATCAAAGAGCGACTTCCAGTGCCTGTGTTTTTCTATCGGTTTGTCCATTGGATTTGGAATGGAATTCCATGACTAGGTGTATCCCAATGAGTTTGCAAAAGGCCTTTCAAATCTATGAGGTAAATTGAGATGTTCGACCAAAGACAATGTCACTGGGGAGGTCGTGATCTGGAACACATTAAGTATTAATTGCTCCACTGTCTCCTTGGTGGAGGGAAGCTTGGGGAGTGGAACAAAGTCTATGGACTTGTCTACAATGCTCATGATGCCGGTGTTCCAATCAGACAAACTAAATACATGTTCTTCCCAACATGGGCCACCATAAGCATTCTTAATTGACAACACAGGTCTGTTCAGAGTCTGCGTGATGAAAAGGAGATCTCAGAATGATTCTGAGAAAGTGAATCTGTAACCAGTACTCTGAAAGTGAGTGGAGGGTTCAGTGCACGATAGCTAGGAGGGGGCCTGAACAATGAGCGGAGGTCCCCCAGATGCACAAGGAACCTTTAATGTCCTGGCTGTTGAGACACTGATCAGGTTTCGGTTTGATTAGAGCGCACACACTTTTACCAGACAGTTCTAAAGCAGTGGTAGTCAGTGACTGAGTGTTGGGAACAGTGGGGGTCAGTGAGTGGTTGTTGGAAACAATGGGGGTCAGTGATTGGTTTCTATGAACAGCGATGGTCAGTGACTGGTTTTTGGGAACAGTGGGGGTCAGTGAGTGGTTGTTGGAAACAATGGTGGTCAGTGATTGGTTGTTGGGAACAGTGGGGGTCAGTGATTGGTTTCTATGAACAGCGATGGTCAGTGACTGGTTTTTGGGAACAGTGGGGGTCAGTGAGTGGTTGTTGGAAACAATGGTGGTCAGTGATTGGTTGTTGGGAACAGTGGGGGTCAGTGATTGGTTTCTATGAACAGCGATGGTCAGTGACTGGTTTTTGGGAACAGTGGGGGTCAGTGAGTGGTTGTTGGAAACAATGGTGGTCAGTGATTGGTTGTTGGGAACAGTGGGGGTCAGTGATTGGTTTCTATGAACAGCGATGGTCAGTGACTGGTTTTTGGGAACAGTGGGGGTCAGTGAGTGGTTGTTGGAAACAATGGTGGTCAGTGATTGGTTGTTGGGAACAGTGGGGGTCAGTGATTGGTTTCTATGAACAGCGATGGTCAGTGACTGGTTTTTGGGAACAGTGGGGGTCAGTGAGTGGTTGTTGGAAACAATGGTGGTCAGTGATTGGTTGTTGGGAACAGTGGGGGTCAGTGATTGGTTTCTATGAACAGCGATGGTCAGTGACTGGTTTTTGGGAACAGTGGGGGTCAGTGAGTGGTTGTTGGAAACAATGGTGGTCAGTGATTGGTTGTTGGGAACAGTGGGGGTCAGTGATTGGTTTCTATGAACAGCGATGGTCAGTGACTGGTTTTTGGGAACAGTGGGGGTCAGTGAGTGGTTGTTGGAAACAATGGTGGTCAGTGATTGGTTGTTGGGAACAGTGGGGGTCAGTGATTGGTTTCTATGAACAGCGATGGTCAGTGACTGAGTGTTGGGAACAGTGGGGGTCAGTGAGTGGTTGTTGGAAACAATGGTGGTCAGTGATTGGTTGTTGGGAACAGTGGGGGTCAGTGATTGGTTTCTATGAACAGCGATGGTCAGTGACTGGTTTTTGGGAACAGTGGGGGTCAGTGAGTGGTTGTTGGAAACAATGGTGGTCAGTGATTTGTAGTTGGGAACAGTGCTGATCAGTGATTAGTTGTTAAGAAGTGAAAGCCAACTCACCCAGGCTTTTCAGTTCTAGTCTAAGTGCAATAATTACTGGCAAAACAAAATCCGTTCATGTGAGCACTATTGTACGAGGCACTAAGGTAAGTGCACTTCTATGCCTCTTTTATTAACTTTAGCAACTCAAAAAGGGTATGCATTCTAACTATGTTCACACGTGCCACCTTGTTTGTAAATGTTTCCCCAACTTAGGTACTCCAAACTCAGAAAAATATGATTTTATCACACACATGTTAAAATTGTTTATGTCCCCTGTCCTGCATTGTGGTTTTTAAGTGCACACTGCACAGAGGTGTCAAAAAGGTTCATTTGTTTTGTAACGGGTTTGGCACAAGGGGGGGGCAACAACAAACACAGACATTAGACGAGGTCTTACGGAAAAGGGGTAATTTTATTTAGGGAAGGAAAAAGTTAAAGGAGGGAGGAAGGGACAAAGGAAAGGAAAGGTGTGCACGTGCAGGTCTGGTGGGCAGCGCCCCGCTGGCATGCAGGCACAGACTGGTGAGCGGTGGCGGCAAGCAAAGTGGCGCGTGCTCGCGGCTGTCCTCGCCGCAGTGATCAAAGCGCAGAGTACCATTCACGACTTTAAAGTCCTTGGGGCGCGTTTCACTGCCTTGCTCGCGTGCCACTCTTCCTCGGTTTCCCCGCTGCCCCCCACATGACTTGCACGCTGTGTTTCATAGCGCGGGGAGTGTAGAAGTGTGGTAGTGCATATGCACTAGTTTTCTATTTTAAAAAAGTCTAGACAGATATTATTCTGATTTTTGAACTCTATCAACAAGGGTTTAGTAAAATATAAACCGATGCTTCTGTATATTAGTAACAAATACCTTCTCTGAGAGTTTATATGTTATATCCATAACGCATAATGTCATATCCATAATGCTTATGGAAAACTGACGAAGACAAAATAATATTTTTCTTTTTATAAATACAGTATATCGTAAATGTTACTGCAATAATCCATATTTGCGTTCAATTTAAGATCGTACTCTGTAAAACGGATTATAGTTTTTCACTGTAAATTCTACGGTTATCGCAAGTTTTGTGAAATACGGTTTTATCCTGTAGCATTTATACGGTATTTTACTGTTAAATTTACGGACATTATTTACCGTGCAGAGTCAGAGAGACCTACAGTATGACGTAATCTGTGAGGAAGAATGTTGTGATCAACAGTATCAAAGGCAGAGGTTAAGTCCGACAGAAGGAGGAGTGATGGAGAGTCAGCATCCGCCGACATCAGCAGGTCATTCGTGACTCTTACCAGAGCTGTTTCAACGCTGTGACAGGGGCGGAAACCAGACGGGAATTTTTTGGAAAGATTTGGGCTTCGCGAGGTTTTAAATCAGCTGATGGAAAGCCTATTTCACATGCTACTCTTGTAACCGATCTTTTACAGGCTAGTTTGCTCCCATCGCAGTTCGCTATAGTGAAGGTCAAAGGTTATGCATCTGGTGAATCTGAAGAGGTTTTAGGTAATTGGTTAGCTGATGAAGTTGCCAAGTGGGCCTCTAAAGAAGCCCCTTTGTCCCCACATGTTTGTAGGGATACAGTATTCTCTTTGACGTCCCATGTCTCTGTCCCAAGTTTGTCATCTGACATTGACATAGCAAACCCATTCGTCACCAAGATCTACATTTTTGGTGTTCCCGTAAGTGATCACCCGGCAGCGATATGCTAATTCGTGATGAGACCGGCCGCATAGCTCTTCCAGTTATTAGTGCGTCATTTTCCTGGTATTTCACATGTGGCAAAACGGGGCGTAATCCGTATGATTGAGGACAGCTTCTGCATTCGCAATAACAAACAGGCTACACTTGTGCTGTTAGATTCTTGTTTGATCTGTGCTCGTGCAAATACACAAGGACAACATGTTAAACACGATGCCCTGCCAATGCATATCGCACCATTTCAGTGTTTACAGATTGACTTTACACAATATGCCACCTGTCAGAAATCTGAAACACACGCTTGTAATTGTGATTCTCTAAATGGGTAGAGGCATTTCCATTTCCAACCCTACCATCCCCAGAGTTCTGGTGTGGTAGAAAGGATGAACAGAACAATCAAAGACAGGTTGACCAAAGCCATGATGGATACAAGTAAGAACTGGGTTGACCTGCTACCGTCTGTGCTTTGTGAAATTAGAACGACACCCAGTTCTACAAACAAACTCTCACCCTGTGAGATTATAATGGGACGACTATTCCCCGCCCACTGGGTAAAAGGTGACCCCGGTGTTTCTCTTACAGGTGATCTGGACGTGATTGTCTGCGATTATACGCAAGCACTCATTGATAAACTGAACAGTGTTCACGGTGATGTGTCTCTGCGTCTCTCTATCTTCTCTGCGTCTGCCTACAGACACGCCTACTCACTCTTTCATCCCAGGTGCTACAGTGCTGGTGAAAAGTTTAAATCCCAGGAAGATGGGGGACGCAGCCTACAGTTCACCTACAACTGTAATTGCAGTGACTCGCACAGCTGTTCTCACAGATTCACAACCACAGTGGATTCACACCTCAAGAGGGGCCTCACGTCGCTTCTTTTTTATTTTTGTGCCAACGCCTGATGACCTATGCACTGTTCATTTCATTTCTAATTGTGATTCTAGAAGTGATTTAATCCTGACCATCTTCTCGATAACTTTTCTATCTATTCTCTTCATCATCCTTCTTATCATCATCGTTGCTGACTTTACGAATCATGAATCTCTGCTTCTTCACGTTAATATCTCTCGCTATCTCAACTAATTGACATTAGAACTAAAATTCTTTTAGAATTTAAGGGGGCAACTGTATTATTTTAGATATAAAGGAGTTATTTCTACTCTCTTGCTCTCTTCCTCATAGATCTGATATGAACGTGTTAAATCGTTCCTACTGCTATCTTCCTCTTGCATCTGTTCTTGAAGGTGTGAACGCTCCCATGTTCACCTTGCCATTCTCTCTTTATGTCTCTCTCTCTCTCTCTCTCTCTCTCTCTCTCTCTCTCCCCCCCTAACTCGAGCCAACATCTTGTGATTCGTCTCTGGACGGACACGTCTCTGTCGTCCTCTCCTTTGATTCCTCAGGATCTCCCCAGTGGTTCATGTTCTTTGTAGTAACATGTCGATGGCACTGGCGTTTGGTCGAACATATAAAAACCCCGTCTTTTGCTGTTAATAAACAGGGACCAGAGAAACGCGTGTGTGTGTGTGTGTGTGTGTGTTTGACTGAGTCTCTCCTGGCGCCAGAAAAGCTTACCGAAGCAGACCGAACACATCGCTTCTTCTACTACGAAACATTAAAAACTTCACAGCTCTTCTTTCTGTTTTCCCTCAGTGTTTCAGGTACTGCAGCCTTGAAAATGATTCTTCCTTTTTCGTGCTGATCCGAAATCCAAGCGAACATTCATTAACGTCGTGGCCAGTGATAGAACAGGTGAGGATCCTGGTGGAATTATCATATTGGGCTCTGAGACTGATCGTCTGAACTGATGCGTGCCGCTCTCTCTTTCACCTTCTCTCTCTCTCTCACCTTAAACAGACAGAAGCTGGGTCTCTGTCTCTGAACAGCACACTGTCTGTCTGTCTGTCTGTCTGTCTGTCTTTTATTTTCTTTTTTTTTCTTTGTCTTTGTCGCTGATACCTTACCGGTGCTACCTAAATGATCGCACGAAGTGCGCCGGTATCAGGAGCCTTAAATAGACACGCCTTCAGGTGCGGCTCGTTCAGGCTGATTGCCCGACGGCGCCGTTGCCTGGCAACCGCATGTATAAATGGCCAAGCCTTTGCCTGTTCAGAACTCTGACTGGTAGCAACCTGCAGATCTGCCCGTTCTGAACAGTTTATGCGCGGCTCTGCCCCTCACGCAACCCGCAGCGTTAGTAGTAATAGTCTTCTACTCTCACAATCTGTTTTTCTCTGTCTGTCTCCTGCTCACGTGTCTCTCCCTGTTTCGCTGTCACTTGCCTCTTTCTAGTCTGCCTGTAGTGTTTTTACCGCCTGTAATGCACGGATTTGATTGGCTGTGTAGCATCAGGTGAGCTGGTTTTACTCGCATGCGGTTAGACGGTGAGTTTAATGCGCCTCGTGAAACGATTGATCATAGACGCGGGTCCGTACAGGACAGCGCCTGCAATTTAAGTGGCTACAAGTAAATTACTGTTGAATAAATAATCAGGATTTGGCATATACAGTGTCATGACCAGATGTTATGTCTGAGTGTGATAGAGGTGTAATTCTGCTATTTTTAGTTCCTCCCTGTATCTGGGGCTTTTAATCTTCATTCTCACTTCAGAATTCTTCAGTGCTCCAACGCTACCAGTGCTACGGCCCGTCAGGGCTTATTAACTATGTACGAAACCATTCATTTTTTAAATGGTGGAATGTTTTATTCATGACAGAACCTGCACTGAAACTAATCTCATTCTTCAGACAAAATACAAAGACCATTTATTTATTCAGTTACAACAAAGAATAACAAATAGCAGTGTTAAACAAGGTTTATTTCAGTTTTTTGGGCACGATATTAGTCATGTAAAACTTTACTAAATTACTAATATGCCAGGCAGGACCAGTATGTGTAAGAAAGCACGATGCTGCTGCCTTTTGAAAGAAAAATGCAATGTTCTACTGAAGCTCCAGAAGATCTGAACTCCACCAAGAGAGCTCCAGAAGGAGAAACCTAGAGAGTCTCTATGAACCCAGATCACTCTCAGCTTTCATGCACTGCTTAAAGTGAGGCTTTTACATAGTCAACACGGTTCAAGTGTTTTTTAAAAAACTCTTGAACTCTCCTCCAAGCGTCAACCTGTGCGTCCGCATGAGCTTTCGGTTCTCCTCCAAACTCGATCACTTGTCCCAGGGCAGAATGGACCCCGGATGGGTAATGGGGCATGTAGGGGACGTCCACAAAATGCCCTGCTTTTGCGTAACTCAGCATTTCATAGTTCGCTCTTCCGTGAGCTTCGAGTCTGCTGCAAGCTTGCGCCGCAAAAAAGCTGCTCTTCCAGTTCTTGTCATCTTCTGACACTATGAACAGGAACTGGCAGCTGGCACGCTCGATAGGGATGATGGTATCTCGCGTCTCTTCTGCTGTCACATCTGGCAGAGCGTTTAGGACTTGAGCGAAGCCTGATGGTGTCGTGGTTATGTTCTGCATGTTGACGATAAGAGGTGGGATCACCATGTTCCCATAATGGAGAGGGAACAAGGTGTTGGCGTTACAGGCGTTGACGCAGATGACGGCTGCAATGTTGGGAAAGAAGGAAGCCATCGACAAAGCCAGATCTCCACCTTTTGACAGCGACAATATTCCCATTCCTGTTTTTTTCACCTGCAACAGTACACAAACACAAATAGACAAATAAATCAACCTTTGCTCTAGTCAGTGAGACTCATTCATCATTAAACTTTAAAAAATGAGTTTAAATTTCAGGCCAAACTGAAATAAACCAGCACAAATGACTTGTGTACACTTAGCCGTGATGAAAATAAAACAAAAACGGTCAAGCTGACAAGAAGCTGAATATAACAAAATGCCATCTAAATGGTGAAATTCTGCAGTACTTTAGCCATTGCAGCATTACTTTTGTTTTGACTAAGGCTTACAGTATTTTTCTTGGTATTTTTTCTTCTTTTATTTCTTTCAAGTTAATTTAATGAACCTCCGTCTAGCTAAGTGACAGCAGAACTTGTAAATAAAGCTGAAGTCAGCAAACACACATTTTAATAAACAAGTATCCACCGGAGGGCGCTGGAGGGATACCAAGGGGCTGTTGAACTTTTGTTGTTTCCCAGTTCCCAGTTTAGTCCTGTCTCACAGGTGATTTGTGTTTAAAAAAAAAAAAAAAAAAAAACTCTTGGCATAGCGGGTCAATCCTCCAAATTGTTAGATTGTCAAATTGTGATGCTTCAGAGTGCAATGGTGTCTAAGATGAGGAGTAACCTATGACCATGTGGCTACAAAGGGAAGATATGCCCGGCACCTTGCCCTGCTTCACCTGAGCCTCGCCCTGGACCATCTCGGGCTGTGCTGAGGATGTACTGCTGTCTTCACCATTCATTCAACATCTGAAGAACAATGCACTTCTCCTCCATCAAAGACGTGGCGCTGCTGCCACCACCTGGTTTTACAGACACTGTCCCGATACTGCCACCAGGCTTTGGGTGGGTCGAGCCGGGACCAAGCTTTCCCCAAAGTATCATGAAGCAAATCTGCAGTAGTGGCCCCACGCTCATGCCCAGTACTGTTCATTTTGTTTTGCTGGACCAGCTACAGTCTTTAAAAATCAGTTCCAATGTATACGGTACTATATATAATTTTTAATTACCATTTTTTCCCTGCTACTTACCTTGGGGTGCTTATGCAAAAATGTTAGACCTTCCTCAAAGTACTCCAGATCGATCTTATCCATCGTTTTAGGCATGTTCTGGTAGCCGTAGAGTGCCAGAGCAAACACCACGAAGCCTGTGTTAGCCAGTAGGGCTGCTTGCGGCTCAAACACAATGCCTGATAACGTATACAGAGTTATAATCCCAGGGAACGGTCCTTCACCTGTACAACACATGATAAAGTGTACAGTAGAAGTACTTTTTATGCTAATAAACAAGGATGTCCCACAGGGAATTATCACAGGTCCTGTTATTTCTCTGTATGTAAATGATGTTAGCTTCAATTTTTTTTAGAATTTTTTCTCCTCTTCTTTGCCAAGGATGCCATTAATTCTGGAGTTGACAGTATAATTGAAAAGCTTGTTCCACATTATTTCACATAATGGGTCAGACAAGTTAAGGTCAAAGGGTTTGACCTGCTTTTTTTCTTTTTATGTATAGTTGTTGATAACTTGTAATAGTGTAATAGTGTAATAAAGTGACACTGTATGAATAGATGAATAAACAAACCTTGTCAATAAATCTCACAATCACTTACAGTGTCGGAGGCTTTCTGTAAACTAGTTGGCAACTAACAACACAAATATGAGCCCATATTGCTGAACATCTGAGAAACATTAGCACCTGGAGCTCATCAGGTGCTGGAGATAAACCGGGGCTGAACCTGAACTGGCCAGGCGGGATGAAGAGAGTTCCCCGTAACCTGCCGTCTCTTACAGGGACTCTCTGCGCTCCATCAGCCATGAAGCGCCTCTCGTTGGTCCCCTGAGTGAGGACCTGTCCGTCTCTGTGAGCCTCGATGTGGACGAGGACAGGACTGGATGCGTCTCTCTTCAGCAGCTTCTTGTGAGGACTTTCTGACAGCATGGACCAGAACAAACCCATCGGCTCCACACCCGTGTAGGAGCCACCCGTGGACGGCTGGCGGCTCAGATCCACTCCTCCACGCGCGTCTCCCTGGTATGTAGCGGCGGCCCGGAAAACGACGCCTTTGTCGTCCTGGTGTTTGGCCCGAAGCTCCACGTGTTTCCCAGGAGGCAAACCGCTCAGTTTAATCTGAACTGCTTCATCGAAGAAACAGCTGCTGCTCGGCAGGACGCGAAGCTGCACTCCAGAAGAAGAAGAAGAAGAAGAAGAAGAACACATTTTTTTTTGTGCGTTTATCCTGAAACGTTTTCTCGCTCTCATCTCATGTCAAGTTTTTTTGTACGGGTAAATAGATTCCCTGGGCATAAATCCAGCTGCAGCTCGGTTATCTTTGGAACACAAATGAGACAGGTCCTAAGGGTGTGTATGCAAAAACATCAACTAGATAAATGTTTTGTGATTGTATTGTTGACTCAACTTCTTACAGCGGGGTTATTTTTACTACCCAAACGCTGGGTTGCCTTTGTTGGGTCATTTTTCTGGGTTGTCTGAGCTTTTTAGCTTTCTTTGTAGAATGCTTGCAGGGTGTATGAAGATGGTGAAGTGATGAAGGAAAGCTAAACTGTTAACTGTAGTGCCAGCATGACGCTAGCATTTAGCTAAGTTGTTAGCGTTAGCAACCACATATAACATTTGAACTTTATTAATCTCAGTGCTTGAGACGATAAAAAGCTGAGGTGTTACAAAACACTAATCTTCTTACAAATATGCAGACTAGCCAACCCTCTCGATTTTTCCATGAACTTTTACTTTCTTTAATTTCTTTCTTTCTTTCTAAGGTTGGAACCGACACAGTGGAATATCTCCAGCAGGCTGAAGTGTCGAGGCCGAACCCCTACATCCTGATGTTGGGAGATGATGACCAGCGCTGCTCTCAGGCATTAGTGCTTCTGAGTAATAGTATCGTAATGATGTCGCTGTTGAACATGCTTTGTATTATTTGATCTTGTGCTTTTGAAAAGTAAATACTGTTTCTCTGATTTGTACATTTAATTGGGTGTTTATTGCATATCTGCATGATTTACAAAACTTAGAGTTTTTTTGTGTGTAATAGACCAGTATATCAAAGTAATTTAAATGTTTAAACTGTTTTACCCATAGACATGTAAAACATAAAAATAACCTATTTGTGAGGTAGAATTAACCCAACATTCCAGTTAATAGAATGGGTAGAGTAGAATAGTTCTGTGTAGAACATCTGACCAATTTATGTGGTTGAATTAACCCAGTATTATAGTTAAATATGGCCGAGCATTTGGATTGAATATTTCACCCATCTTGCTGGGTCAAACAAATAACCCATGTTGCTGGGTTAAATTAACCCAAACTGGGTTGTTCTTAACCCAGTATTTTTTAGGGTGAAGAGGTAACATCATGTTCAAGAACAAGTCAAGCCAGCAATTTACCTTCACTGGGATACACCGAGATGTATGATTATGTTTTTCTAATAAAATATATTTCTGTTCGTTTGGAGGTTATTTTAAACAGTTAGCATTATATATGTGAGGCTGGTGTGTTTCCACATATCGTCAGAGGTGTGTAGAGTAGCCAAAGATTGTACCCAAGTAAGAGTAACTGTACTTCAAAACGAAGCCCCGTTTACACTGCAGGTCTCGATGCCCAGTTCTTATTTGTTGCCTATATCTGATTTTTCTGACCGTCTGTTTACACGTTCTTTCAACTATGACCCATATCTGATTCAAGTGTTTACACTTGCCATACCGTCTGAAACATCACACATACGTAAAGGGAGGTTCTCGCACTACACACTAGCCAAGATGCACAAGTGCGAAATATGCTTGATGCTCTGCGATATACGCAAAGTTTGCGAAATGGAGGAGGAGGGCCATGATTGCAGCCTGCGCATATGCTTCATTTATTGTGTCCTCAAGCATTCAGAGGAGTGTCTGGGTGCGAGACGTGTCGGGTCGCTCTCTGGTGGCTCGCAGTAGGTGTGTGCTACCGCACACCGGTGCGTCTGTTTGGGATGAGCAGCGCCTCGGTGTGCCTGATTACGTCATTAACCCGCAGTTTTAATGACGTACAGAACGCAACGCCTCAGAAAATCCGATCTGTCTGTTTACACGACAATCACATTAGCACATATCTGATTTATATCTGATTTATATTATTTCCACACATGAAGGAGGCCTGAAACCGATCCCGAAATATCGGAATGCATGCGTTTTTTTTCCCTGTTTACACGGACATAGAAAATATCCGATATGTGTCACATATGAGCAAAAAATCGGAATTGGGTCACATTTAACTGACAGTGTAAACGTAGCTTAATATTACTCAAGTAGAAGTAAAAAGTAGCCATCCAAAATAGTACTCAAGTAAGAGTAAAAAATGTATTAAGAGAAAAGAACGAGTTACATTTACTCTGTTACATTTACTTAAGTAAATCTTTGGAAAAAAAAATTATTCTTCTATGAGCAGTTTTACCGCAGCATACATTTTACTTTTACTTGAGTAGATTTGTGAAGAAGAAAAGCTCCTCTTACTCTACTACATTCGGCTCGACTCGCCTCGCTACTTTTCTAACCATTTATTCGACACTTTAGATAGTCTTTGTGTTTGCCAGAGAAATGCAGCCGGTGGATCTACCATGTGACTGTGTTTCACCAATCAGACGTAGCAACAATAATCACATGACTCCGTTTGACCAATCAGCCGCAGTAACGATAACCGCATTAAGTCGTGGCTTCAGCCGTGGTAGACAGTGAAGCAAACATATCGCAGTTAGTTTAGCTGTTTTATTTAATGTTGTAATCTTAACTTATATAATTAGCAAATAAACTAGAGGCTAAAAATATATATAATTTTCTTACATTTGTTCTGCTGGACACAGTTTATGGTGAAGTGAGACTCTTGTACACACTGTATGTTCTAATGTTATTTTCTGCTGAGTCATTTGCAGGGCGACTGTATATACAGTATATGTTACACAGGAAATCGTCGACACTGTTCAAACATACACATGTTACCTACAGTAGGGATTTAATTCAAAGGCTTTATATTGTGAAAAAAAAGTGAGATTAGGAAATGTGTGTTTTTGTTCTTTTATTTGATATTTTGTAAAGATATTTAGTTTTATTAATTTATTTTATTACGTTTATTTTATTATTTTGAAATGTCAGAATTTGTACATTATTTCACCATTTTTCCTGGTTGCTTTTTTCTATTAATTCGTAATTTCTAAAAAATAATATTAATAAATCGGACATTATGATGAAACAGTTGCGCAGTACTTTTCACCGAATACTTTTCACTTCTACTTGAGTAATATTATTTTGAAGTACAGCTACTCTTACAGTACTTGAGTACAGTTTTTGGCTGCTCTACCCACCTGTGCCGTTTACACAGTCAGAGTTAACATTGCAGTTTACAGGTAATCACAATGTCAGTCTTATTGCCCTCAGGATGATGCTAAAACTTCACGAACAATATTAACATCGCTTTTACAAAAGCCGCACTACCCGGGAAACTGATTTACAGCTCAAGTAGTATTGGTTGTGGGCTTAAACAATTATATTTGTCTAGGGTTGACTTATCTCAACATTTCATTTACTCAATAAGGTAAATTGTCTCCCATCGTAACCCATTGATGTAGTTGGTTCAAATAATTGTTTTTCTATAAAAATAGGTTAGCCTAACAGTTAATCCAACAATTAAAACGCACAAACACTACGTAAAAAATCTTTATTCTTCCAAAATTAGTCAGAATTAAACATAAAACAGCGATCTTCATAAAACAGGAGAATATAGGATCTATTTTGCCTAAAGTTCAGTAAAATACAGCAGAGCTTTGGTTAAAGACAACAAGAGAAGTCTTGTAAAGACAAGGATAAAAAAAAAAAATCACAGAATATCTAGTTATGATAAAAATGAAATGTATTAAACAAATATATGAAAACGGCTATATACCACCAGTGTGTAAAAGCGTTCTAATGATGGGTTAAAGCTACGTATTGTTTCACATTCTATCAAATATCTTCACAAATTCGTGATACGAATAATGTTAACAACTGAACTTGATATTAGTCTGCATTAAATTAATGGGTATTTACTCTATTCGGTTCTCACACAGATAAGTTAACTGATATAACACCCATAGATGAGCATTAGTGACTCTGGAGTCAAACTAACACAGACATTTTTCTGTCCCTTAACTTACCCAGTACCGAAGAGCCGCTCAAACACTCTTCTAATAAAATAAATAAACGAATATATCAACAAGAGAGTTTAATAAAAGAAGGAAGAAAGATGAAAGATGTGAATAAACAATGGTGGTCAAAGACTGTTGAGGAACTTCTGGCTGGTCATACTGTAGGAAATTCAGATCACTTTTATGTAACTGTTTCAGTTTATGTGCAGAAAATCTTTTTAAAAAATTTTTATTTGTGAAAACGCTCCTTGCCATGCTGTGCCAGTGTTTGCTGTGCCATGCCATGAATCACGGCGCTGTTTTGCCTGAATCATGCAATGTTTCCGCCTACCTCGTCTCAGCAAGTACTGCCATCTCCACCAGCTGCTTTTGAAACCGTGTGCTACTTCCATCTCCTGGCTTTAGAGACTGCGCGCTCACTCTCATGGTGCTGTCTAATTTGAGAGCACCATGCTGGGAGACCCTGCCAGATTTCCATGTCTGTGGCACACCTCAGCCTGCTCCACATCCTAGCTCTGAGAACATCATGCTGGCACTCCCGCCAGGTTTCAAGAGCATGCTGCATGCTCTGCACCTGAGGCTCCAGATCGTAGCTTCGAAGGTCTTAACTCAAGCCTATAAAATGGCCTCGTTTGCTCCAACTCCTTGGGGTGTTTTCTTTCTAAAGAATGACTTGTAAATAAAATTATTACTGAAGCCCCATGTAAAATAATAAATAAATAAATAAAACCCTGAGGAATACAAATCGGATCGGTTGTGCCCTGTTCTAGAATTAATATCCAGATTCTCTGGATCGTCTTTCCTTTCAGATCGAACCGATTCAAAGTCAAGTCAAGTCAAAAGTGGCTTTTATTGTTGTTCCAACCATATACAGCAGTACAGTACACAGCATGCTTCTGGGGCCATGGTGCTACATAAAACCTCAGATAATTTAGCATTTTACTTTATTAAACAAAAACTTCAAATAAAGTAACATGTTGTTCATTAGGCGTTAATGCACAAAAACATAACAACAAGTCTCATAACCATAAAATCATACATAGTCTTTTAGTAGAATTCTCCATTCACATTAGTCATAAAGTGTCGATTGTCATTTTTGTGATTGAGGTAAATAATCAACATCTGGAAGACAACAGTTACTTTGCTGCATCACACAATCCCTTCACTAAAAATTCTCCTAAAATAGCATGGATATGGAGTAGTTTATTTTAAACGACGCTGTTCTCACAAGTGGTTTCTGAAAAACTCTTGAATTCTGCTCCAGGCATCAACCTGTGCATGTGCATGAGCTTTCGGTTCTCCTCCAAACACGACCATTTGACCCACGGCGGCATGGAGACCGGACGGGCAATGGGGCATGAAGGGGACTTCCAAAAAGTGCCCTGCTGTCGGGTAAGTCACCATGTCGTAGTTGGCTTTTCCGTGCGCTTCGAGTCTGCTGCAAGCCTGTGCCGCAAAAAAAGCGCTGTTCCAGTTCCTGTCGTCTCCTGAAACTAGGAACAGAAAGTTGCAGCTGGCGCGCTCGATAGGGATGACCGTCGCACGGGTCTTCTCCTCCTCCATCGGGTCGTTCAGGATATCTCTGATATCCAGGATGCCGGATTCGGTTACCGTCATTCTTTTTTTGTTGCCGACGAAACCCGGGATCACCATGTCTTTATAATGGAGAGGGAACATGACGTTGGCACTGCAGGTGTTGATGCAGACGGTGGCTGATATGTTGGGAAGGAAGGAAGCCATGGACAAAGCCAGGTCTCCACTTTTTGAGATCGACAGTATTCCCATTCCAGTTTTTTTCACCTGCACAAAAAAAAAGAAAAAAGAAAAAGACAAGAACGAAAGTGAAAATCTGCACATTAGGTAACCAATTCTTTTTATTTTATTTTATTTTTTATGTTCACTAACCTTAGGCTGCATCTGCAGGAATGTTAGACCTTCCTCAAAGTACTCCAGATCGAGCGTGTTCACGGTTTTAGGCATGTCCTGGTAGCCGTAGAAAGCCAGTGCAAACACCACAAAGCCTTTGTTTGCCAGTAGAGCTGCTCGCGGCTCACACACGGTGCCTCCTAACGTATACAGATCTATAATTCCAGGGAACGGACCTTCACCTGTGTAACACATAATCAGGTCTATTGTTATATTTCTTGCAAATAAAAAAAATAATAAATAAATAAAAAAACAGATGGCCTATTATAGAAATATTACATCATATACTCATTTGGACATAATTTAAACATTTCTGTCTCTACAAACCAACACACTGGATTTAACGCAAGCATGCTTTGACTAAAATGTAGATTTTAAGCTCTATGACCTCTGAAATCTGAAACCCATGGACATCACCGAATTCAATTCTGCAATCATTGTCCATGTCCTTTTAAGGCCTTCTGGTGAACTCCAGATTAATGTCAGACTCCTTCATTTGCACTGATATCTCTTTGGACTGCATATTGGGAAGTCCAATTAACATAGACCAAAGTTAAATTCAAACCAGTAACAAATGGCCACCAACTGTTTCTTAGTCAGATGTCTAATTACTTTTGAGCCTGCGAACACAATGGGGAATTTGTGGCGTTAAAAAAAATTTAAATAGTAGCCTTGTCCAAATACTTTTGGAACTGTTTATATGTGTAACCGAGATCTGCTTCAATTTTTTTTAACCAAGGCTTTACCACGGGTGCCGATATTTCTGGAGCTGATCATCACTGCTCTTTACTCTTTCGCACATTTCACATTATATAATAGCTCAGTGTTTAATTTAGTGCATATACATAAATGTTTTATGACTTTTCATATTTGAGCAGGGACTATTCTTACAGAATGCATGAAAAAGAAATGTCTAAAATGTCAGATTATTCAGTGTGTCGTCACACACAGGAAACATTTTTTAAATCGATATTCAGTGGATTAAGCTGCCTGCAGGTAATCCAGTCACTGACAGGTGATAGCAGCCAGTGGATAAGGATAAAGCAACCAAGCAAAGGACCAAAGAGTTATTAAGAGAATGTGGCCTAATGGTGGCGCTATGGCGCAGCTCAAAATGTTTTTATACTTTCGCTCTTACCTCAAGAACCATGAGATTAAAAAAGACATGACTATCAATAGAATCAGCTTTCAGCAGATATTTGATAAAGTTATTAATCGTAACCCAAAACTGGCCAAATGGGGGCGCTAGTCATGTTAATTTCTTTTTTTTTAGAAACTACCCGCGGCTGCCCAACCATTGCCTATGAATGGAGTGTGCGATCACATTACCGCTCCAGTGTTTCGGCAGATACATTATTACGTCACAGCAAGTTGTTGATCAAACTGCCTACTGTTACAGATGATGATTACAGAAATTAGCCTTTATATATATATATATACACAATAAATCCCCTAAATACATGGAGCGGATGGAGACAAAAATGAAAATAATTAAGAGAACGGAGCAAGGTGAAAAGATGGCTCGTTCTTTTAATATGAATCGTTCAACTTCTCTAAAGACGACTCTGAATAACACTGTACTGTAATATACTGTGTACAGACAACCGTGTTAGTGTCCCAGTACAGTACCTAGACAATGTCTGTGTTGGACTCACGAACAAATTGGACTCTCGTAACAGAGCTCGTTTACATATAGTGGACTTAAATGATGTGCGCGTTTACCAGTGTTGCGGGACGTTACTTTTAAAAGTAATTAATTACATTACAAAATCACCGTCTTCAAAAAGTAATCCGTTACATTACTGCGTTACTTTCTGATAAAAGTAACTAGTTCGAGGACTTTTCCATTGCAGAAAATGAAAACTCCTTTGTGCTTCCTCGTGCATGTTGTTTTAGTCAAGACCTTTATAATTATTCTACCATCATCACTCAGTGAAGTTTGGGCCCATAATCTGTTCACTACTAACACCGCTATCTCAGCTGCGCGGTGACCGTAAGTACGGTTCATCATGATTCACCGCGAGTTTAGCCCATGTTTCCATCTTTCCGTGTGTTGGTTCTCACATAGGTGAGATATGGGCATAGCAGCAGGAATAACAGAGGGGGGGCGGGTTATCGGGGGCGGGGCTTGTAGGACGGTTTGGAACCTTATCCCAGGAGATTTAGGGCATGAGGCGGGGTACACCCTGGACCGGATGCCAATCCATCGCAGGGCACACACACACACACACACACACACACACACACACACACACACACTCATTTACACACTGTGGGCAATTTAGAAACGTCTGTTGCATGTTTTTTGACTGCAGGAGGAAACCGGATTACCCGGAGGAAACCCATCAAGCACATGGGAGAACAGGTGGGAATCGAACCCGAACCCGGACCCTGGAGGTGCGAGGCGACAGCGCTGACCACTATGCCATAAGGTGTCAGGTTTTATGGAGATAAACCGGGGCTGAACCTGAACTGACCAGGCGGGATGAAGAGAGTTCCCCGTAACCTGCCGTCTCTTACAGGGACTCTCTGCGCTCCATCAGCCATGAAGCGCCTCTCGCTGGTCCCCTGAGTGAGGACCTGTCCGTCTCTGTGAGCCTCGATGTGGACGAGGACAGGACTGGACGCGTCTCTCTTCAGCAGCTTCTTGTGAGGACTTTCTGGCAGCATGGACCAGAACAAACCCATCGGCTCCACACCCGTGTAGGAGCCACCCGTGGACGGCTGGCGGCTCAGATCCACTCCTCCACGCGCGTCTGCCTGGTATGTGGCGGCGGCCCGGAAAACGACGCCTTTGTCGTCCTG
>JAAGKR010002567.1:0-11656 GCA_011419295.1 Clarias macrocephalus | reverse complement strand
CTGGCAGCATGGACCAGAACAAACCCATCGGCTCCACACCCGTGTAGGAGCCACCCGTGGACGGCTGGCGGCTCAGATCCACTCCTCCACGCGCGTCTGCCTGGTATGTGGCGGCGGCCCGGAAAACGACGCCTTTGTCGTCCTGGTGTTCGGCCCGAAGCTCCACGTGTTTCCCAGGAGGCAAACCGCTCAGTTTAATCTGAACTGCTTCATCGAAGAAACAGCTGCTGCTCGGCAGGACGCGAAGCTGCACTCCAGAAGAAGAAGAAGAAGAAGAACACAGCGTTCGTGCGCTGATCCTGAAAAGTTCTCTCGCTCTCATGTACAGCGCCATGTCTGCTCTGTGTACACGGGTTGCCAGATCCTTCTTCTCAAATCCTGTTCCCTTTTTTTTTTTTTTTTACCATGGTAACCTTTGGCCTATTTAACTCTTTCCCAAAGAACATACCAGAAGGTGTTTATATGATGATGTTGTTGTTGTTCCCAAATTTGGCAAAGGTTTTACACCGGATGCCCTTCCTGATTCAGCCCTCCCATTTTTATCCAGGCTTGGGACCAGCATCGCATCCAGTAGCTGTGGTTTGGGGACTGGGTGGGAATCGACCCCAAGCCCTTCTGCATGGCAGACCGGAAACCGACTGCCATGATTCATACCATACAAAATTCTTGTTCTCACTCACTCCCTCACTCACTCACTCATTTTCTATACCGCTTAATTCTGTATTCAGTGTGACGGGGGCCTGGAGCCTATCCCAGGAGACATAGGGCACAAGGCGGGGTACACCCTGGACAGCGTGCCTATCCATCACAGGGCACAAACACATACACAAACTCACACTCATTCACACACTACGGCCAATTTGGGAATCCCAATTAACTTAACCTACATGTCTTTGGACTGTGGGAAGAAACCGGAGTACCCAGAGGAAACCCACCAAGCATGGGTAGAACATGCTAAAAATGCTTGTTTGTGATTAATAAATAAATATTCCAAAGTTATCTGTTGCAAAATCTTTAATAATGGCCAGGCGTTCTATAGTCAGCCTTCTTGCATGGCTTTTAGATTGTTCTCACGGAGCTCACTGTTTTTGAAACTCACTGATGGTCCAAGTCTAATAGCCGTATAAAATAATTATAATTTTATCATTTTCAGGATCAGACTGCTATCGCATTCAAAGTGAGAAATGCCCAAGTCCAAATACGTTTAAATTTGTTTCTTTTAGAAGACAGATTAATCTAGGGATAAACAATAAATAAACAAGTGTTAACTTGGTGAAGAAGTAGGTCTTTGGTCATCATATGAAGACAGCCAGTGATTCATTTCACCATCGAGGTTCCAGAATAGAGACAGAGGCAGAAGAGAGTCTTGATGTGAACCAAGATTTATTCATTTCGCCTCAATAAGCCTGAGATGGGTTTAAAAAACAACTCCTGTTAAAAACAGAAACAAACAAACAAAAAAACTCACTGCAAGACCAGACACCTTGATGCAAGCCTGAGATCAGACTCGAGTCCTACTGGACTTCTTGACAACTTCTGCTTGACAATAATATAAAAGAAAAACACGTTACGCTTTAGGACAATGCACCTATTTTAAAGGTAAATAATTATACAGTATATAATGATAATAATAATTATAAATAATCTAATTCTTTATTACATTAAAATAAAAAATACAAAATGAAAGGGCTAACTTTTGTTTTTGAACTATGACTTTATCATTTACTGTATGTATGTAGTTATTTAAATCTCACATGTGAATGTGAAGATAAATCTTTAAATATACTATATACAGTATCAATCAAAAATTTGGACACCCCTTTTAACTCCATGGTCTTTCCAGATTTTTTTTCCTACACTGTAAAAGAATGCTGATTGACACTATGAGATAAAACACGGGTTGTTAGAGCAAACATATCTGCAGCAGTCTGAAGTGAGGGCGTGCAAAATACCTGAACTGAGAGGCACCAGAGCCCTTTCAAATTCATGTACAACTCAGCAGCATGCAAATAAAAAATGACAAAAATGCATTGATTTGTTGTTTGTATTTTACACAAATACAAATAAATATACAAGTCCATCAAAGTTCAAACTGTCCACATGTTTAACGTAGTTACTGAAAATTGGCAATAATTATTCAAATTCAAATTTTATTTGTCACATACACGGCCATACACAGTATGATATGCAGTGAAACGCTTACACGACTGTTCGACAAAACGAAGGTAGAGTGGAAAGCCAGATTTTACTGCAAAGTAAACATGCACTGAGAAAAGTTTTAATTTTAACATTTTTTAATGTAGGGTGAGTGCACAAGTTTACAATATTGCAATAGGAAAAATATATACAGTATATAAAATGTATAAATCCTCACACAAACATGAAATTCAGACCTCGGCACCAAGAAAAGTTTATTGACCAGGCTTTCATAAAATGTATTAATGTTTTATTTATTAAATTATTATTATTATTATTATGTTCTACATATCCTCCACCTTAATGTTTGTGTACAGAGGTCCTGACCTGGCAACCCACACTGATCAGCTGACCGCAGCAAAACAAACGTCGCGCGCTCGACCCTTTCTGCTGGGACGTGCTGTGACCCCGCCCGCTGTTTCCATGGAGACGGGAGGTTGGGCGGAGCCGAGCGCGAGGCAGGAGGCAGGCTCAAGCTCTGTGGGTCGGCATTAGCGCTCGCGCAGTGGCAGGATTAGCGGGGTGTTCCTGACTGCGGCGTTAAAAAAAAAAACAACACACACACACACAGGATTAAAACACAGATATATCGCTCTTTCTACACGTTTTATTTCACGTTCTGTCCGATTTAATAAAGCTCCATGTCCCGGAAGTGAACTCAGAGAGGACGGCTTTCACTGACTGGTAAGAGACACGGTGGATATTTAACGTTAACAGTCTTTGCGCGTGAGCTAGCTAAGTCGCTAAGGCTAACAATTGTTATCGTTAGCTTAGCATAGCTTCAGGCAGAGTGTCTGGAGGAGAAGAACAACAAAATAATCAGTCTAATACGCTGTAGAAACACGGGTTCGGTCCAAATTCTGTGTGAAAACTGTTTAAGGTTGATTTATTCGTATTTAGTTTAAACTGTCAGATTAAAATAATAACGTTATCGGCTTGTTTTTAGTCGCGAGCGCTTTCACCGTTCCTGCTAGCTAGCGTTAATAACATTAACACGGCGTGATTTCTACAATCTCCAGGGTTCATCTTCAGTCTAAACGTGTGTGATATAAAACACAGCGAGATGTGGACATAAACCTAACGCCACCTTTACACGCAGCTGACTTCTGGTTAGTTTGCGTTAAAACGGACAACTAATAAGAAATAAGAGCATGTTAGGGTTATTAGACTGAATATGATGATGAGGTGATTCTCTGGGAGAAATCATGATGATTTGCAGGTCTCAGAAATATAAACCATGTGTGTGTGTTTAATGTCTTATCCAGAACCAAAGGTCCCCACAAGAGTAGGAGTACCTGTCAGGTCCCCATAAGGAAGAATTTGCACTAATAGTAATGTAGACGAAAGGTCCTTATAAGGATCGTGTGTGTGTGCGTTATATTTTTATAAAGACCAAAGGTCCCCACAAGAATAGGGTAATAGTAAAATAATGCTGATTAAAGGTCCTTACAAGGGCCTTTGTGTATGTAATATCTTAACCTGAAGAATCCCACAAGGATAGAAATGCCTGTTAGGTCCCTGCATGGAAGAATTTACATTAATGGTAAAATAATTTATAACGGTCCTTACAAGGAGTATGTGTATGTATGTGTTTGTGTTTAATATCTTAACCATGACCAAAGTCCCCACAAGAATAGAAATACCTGTCAGGTCCCCACAGGGAAGAATTTACATTAACAGTAAAATAATGTAGATGAAAGGTACTTGAAAGGATTGTTTGTGTTTGTGTGATGGCGTGTGTCTAAAAAAATGCCAATATCTACATAGAATTAATTTATAAAATGTGAAGTGTTTGTTAAGCGCTTCTGGAGTCTGATTGCAGTAAAGACTCGACCAGATTAACGAAAAGTTGATTTTGGAGTCAGAGTTGCGATACATGAATTGCTACACAAAGACTAATGCGATAGGTAACTGAATCACTTTCTCCCCCCATCTTTATTAATTATATTGTTCATGGAAGGAGTCTCCAGTGTCAGTTCATTGTACATGTTTTTAGGGCAGAGGGGAAATGTGACTATAAACAGATAAAAATTACGACGTATCATTGTGACATACATAAATAAAACATTTATAATTGTCGCTGTAAGAGGAAACAAAATATTTAGGATGTTAGCTGTTGGAGCAAAATAATAAACGTCACGGTGCAGTAAATAACCGTGATTAGAGATAAATATTTTCCTGGAACAGTACATCCTGATTTATTTTTTATTTCTTATATAATAGATGATGAGACACGAAGTACTTGTTCTCTCGTTCAGGTTCTTCCTGTTTTCCTAAATGTCCATTTAAACCTCACGAGGCCTGCTGAGGTCTGATAAGACAATGTATCTGCTTTAAGGTGTCCACAATATATCTTCTCTGTATCGCTCATGCTTTGTGCAAGACGTCCGATCGGAGCCGACACAGTGACGGTCAGGTTGCATATCAGTTAGGGCAGCTTTTCTGCCAACACATATGGCAGCTTTAACTCGATCTGCATGTGTCAAAGCTTCTCACTGCGTCCAGGAGACACACGGTGAGCGCGCACACACACAGACGTCCGGTGTAAACAGGGCTGCCGGGACGATCGCTGCTCCGTCTTTATACATGTTACTTTCACTTTCTACTTCAGAAATGCGTCACTGATGAGCCGGAGTGTGAGAGCTGCCTCTTGTTTTCTCACACTTTTGCGTGTGTGTGGTGTGGATCACTGGGAGCATTAACACCATGAAATGTGTTCCAACAAAAGATTTTTTTATGATTATTTTTCATATAACTCAAAGAAATATTTTAATGAGAAAAATCCAGTGCATTTTTGAATGCTAGACTTAAATTCCCAGCATGCAATGCAGCCAAACAAATCCTCGTATCAGGTAGTTAGTGATGCAGGAGGTGGCTAACTTGATGACGCCAATGCAGGAATTAGCGAACACAGAAGGGTAACGCTTTATTTGTTTGAGGAATGTTGAGGATATTTAGGTGGAGGTAAAGCGAGGCCTGTATCCCGCTTGCACCACCACACGGCATTAATTTCCTTCACTTGTATGTCTTATGGGTTTGAGCTATTAGTTAGATAGATAGATAGATAGAAAGTTTTAAATGTCTAGTAATAAGGATAATAACACAATAGACATGCTGTTACAATTGCAAAAAACTTAACATATTAAATTCCGCTAAAGGTTTTTAATAAACATTAAAAAATTTTATCTGTGCAACTTGTATCGTATATTGTTTAAATGTCATATTTTAAACAAAAAACATTTTAAACCATACATCATCAGTAGTCCCGCCCCTAAAGTTAAAAGAAGACGCCATACTCCCACAAAACACGAGTATTTGGTCAAGCAACAAGCAGTTTAAATGTTCTGTGGGATATATTTTTAAGGACCTTAAAGAAAAAAAAGTGTTTTTTTCAGTCTAAAAACCTTTTGTAGATGTTTATTATGGACGGATTTGCCATGTTCATATGGATTGTTTTGAACCACATGATTAATCCAGACGAGAGAAAAAAATCAATCTTTCGACTGGTACATACGCGTAATCTAATTTCTGAATGACGGCGATTCATTTGCATGCATTTCCCTGCGTTCAGATCAACAACCTCCGATGCTGTATCAGTCACACTCGCTGGTCACGCCCACACTGTGTAACACAACACATTGTTAGTTCACCCATCAGACCAGAGATTAGCGAATGATTGGCGGTCATACAACTCGATCGCTTCGCTCAGCTCTTTTCCTCATTTACGGGGGTCTGTTATTAGCCGCATTCTCCATATAACAACGCTCGCTCGCTTATTTCCAGAGACTAGAGGAGGGAGCACATTCTGACGAGCAGTTTCTGATTGCATCCTTTTTAATGGCTTTTGGCGTCCCTCAAGGCGCAATTAAAAAAAACGATTAAACTACATTTATTATTATTTTTCTGAGGTAAAATATTATTCGCATAAATCAATCCAGTGATAGCGATGTGAATTTCGTATCTTGTTTAGGTTTGTTCATTTTCTCCGTAGTGACGTTGTTATAGAATTACAGCCTGCACTCATTTATCATTTACAGGCGTGGATAAAACCTCATTAAATAACTTGTATGCAGCAGCAGTTTAAGCGGTAATGCAATTTAAGAAAAATTGTACACGTGCATGCTCTTGAGGCGCAATTTAATTTCAGCAACACGTGACGAATGACAAGGCGATGACGAATGATAAATCCAGTTTATTTAAAACATATTTGAAAAACAAACAACAAAGTTGTTGATGAAATTGCTGTACAACATGAAAACGCGGAAGAAATGAAAGACACGACGTGTAGAAAAGGAATCAGGGAACTTAAAAGGTGGATGAAGCATGTCATAGATTGTGAATTAGATACGGAGTGTCTATCCAGGCGTTCAGATGCAGCATACGGTCTGATGTTCCTCCATTTTAATTTATTTTATTGTTTTATTCACAATTTAGCTTCCTACCTGCAGTTAGTTCCTTGTTACTGTCTCCACACAACAACAACAACCGGTAATCATGTGTTGGTTTCTTTTTATCATTTGTGCGTGTGTGTGTGATAAGATAACACCTGCTCAGCAGAAGGTACAAAGGTAAAGCTCATTCATTCCTCATCAGTCTCTTTTTTTTTCTTGAACTGTGTTTATTGTTTTGCTCGTCAAATCGTCAAAGCTTTTTCTGTTTTTTGTCCCCCCCCCTATATATTTTTCCACGAAAAAACATGTGAGTCAGTGCTAAGCTTTGTCGCTCAGATGGAGTTGTCTAACATGTGGACAGGATTAAAGGTCTTTATTTATTTATATATTAAATTTTTCCTGAGTATTAATAAATGATTAAAAGGCGTACGTAGTAAATCAAAGCGGGTTGGCGAATAAGCGCCGCGTGATTCATTACTTTTGACAAAGAATAACAAACAGCTGATTATCTCCTTGCTGTAGCGTCTCCTTTTTGTGAACAAAACCCATCCATGCAGGCTCTCTTTATGACTCATGGCCTGAAAAAAATACAAAAAAACAAACTCTCCATGATTTGTTTTCACAACCATTCTCATAAGAGTGAATCCTGTCACTTGTAGTTTGTTCCATTCCTGCTGCCTGAAAAGCATGTGTGTGTGTGTGTGTGTGTGTGTGTGTGTGTGTGTGTGTGTGTGTGTGTGTGTGTGAACGTGACAGTGTGCCGCCCCGACAGTGCCAGCGAAACCTGCGTCACGCTTGTCGTGTTTTTTCCGCGGACGTCCCGCAGCGAGGTGGAGAGCGCAGCAGGAGCACCAGACCGGTATCTTCGCAGGGTGGCGTTCCCCCTCTCATCCTGCCACCTGGACCCGTACCAAGCGCAGACACGGGCACAGTAATTTTTGTGTTTTTCACATCCTCAGCAAGCTCGCAAAAGGCGGAACAGCGCGCATACGTAAAAGAAATCGCATGGTTATGCATAAGGGAAAAACACGACGGGCGCTGTAGTTTAAACGACGAAGCTTTAGCAAGAATGACACGTCACATGATTTGTGGAAGAGTGTCCTTTACAGAGCCCTGATTGAACTGGGATGAAATGGATTTGAGCCTCATCCTTCGCTCACGTATGCTCTTGTTGCCGATCAGACGCTCCGACATCACTCTGGAAAGTGTAGCCTAATAAGGATGTCCAACAACAATACATAGATGTGATGGTCAGGGGCTCACATACTTTTGATCGGACATATTGACTACACATTTGACAGCAAGCACAAATGCTCGAGAATCAAACTGAACTGTATTGGGATACTTTTCAGATTTGTGGCGTTATGTAAAAAAATTAAAAATCTGAGCTGGCTGCAAAGCTTCCCTCAATGGCGTTCTCGGTATCGGCGGATGATGCAAATGCCACCGACGAACCAAAACCCAGCAGGGCCAAGGTCTTACACGAAATGGAGCGATCTTTGAGATCGCAAAACCGTCACGTGTGCGGCGTGTTTATTTTAACAAACTGCGTAAAAGACCCGAGACGTACAGGCCAAAGGGGTCGAGTGGTACTCTGACGTATACGGGGTGTAAACTCTTGTTTGTCTGAGACCGTAGCGTATCAGATACATCTTGTTTTGTTTTTTTCTTTGGATGTCTGAGAAATGAGAAAGGAAGAGGAAAAGATAAAAAGATAAAGGAGGATGTAAGCACATTATGTATGACGCGCAGGCGTTATCGCAGAAGTCTTCTCATGCAGAGGTGTGAGAAGTGAAGGAAACTGCAAACAAAACACTAATACTTATGTAAAGTCTGCAAAAACTCGTGTCTACTCAAATAAATTATTCAAAAGGTTCAAATGGGGATGCGTTGTGCCATTCAGTTGCTTCTAAAAAAATAAACTTAACTGTGAGAAGTTTGTCAGAAAAGTATATTGTGTCTGACGATAGCAGTTCTGATATTCTGATAGAGATATTTTTTTCTTTTCTGATATTCAAATCTTTAAACGATATTTTTTGCTTTGTTTAAAGTTCTCATGTTTTACTACCGTTGTAACAAGTTGACACAGGTCTCAGAGCTCTCCCAAAGTGTGTGTGTGTGTGTGTGTGTGTGTGTGTGTGTGTGTGTGTGTGTGTGTGTGTGTGTGTGTGTTAATGCTCCAGCTGAAATACCCCTCAGATAATGCATTTTTGAATACCAAAACCTAAAATATCTAAAAGTTTCACTCCTCCTTCAAATGCACCGTTTCAGTGTTTTATGAAAATGAGCTACGCCCCCTTTTGTTGGGTGAGGGGATATTTTTATGTGAGGTCACATTAGCCACATTTTTATATATTTATTGGAGACACCTGAGCGTCTAAGCACAAGTAGTGATTTAATTAATAGGTCTCATGTTGAAAATGTAAGAAAAAATATGTTGCTAAAGGTCTCTGTTTATTGCACGTGTAGTCCCGAAGTGATTCCTCCCTCAGCTCATTCACGTTGGCGCTTTTCTTCGTCTTCCTCTTTGACACATAACGCTCAATGGTCTGGATACTCCTCACGTTAGAATAAAAGATGTTTTTGCCTGTCTCGTAGCAGCATAAGCATATTAGCGCCCCTCCTCCCCGACACTTAACACTTGCCTGGATTTTATTGTGAAGCGTAGATTTTGTGACTATGGATGTTCATCTGATTGATGAAACTAAAATAACAACCAGCGTAAACAGAACTTCGTGAACAGAACATGACCACATATATTACTTTGACATCTCATGAAAAACTCGTCCCGGTTTGACCGTTTTCCTGTGCAACATTGCTTTTGATGTTTTTATAAACTAAACTAACGAAATGTGATCCAATAGAGCTTATTAGTCTTCATATAAATGTCATAGAAAGAAAAGAACTACAAAAAATTTGTATAATTAAAAATGAATCCTGACTCACAATTCCTTGAAGTCTTTTTTGTACAACACCAAAGCATTTTCAGTTACACTCACTCATACATCGACCAAAAGACTTTTCCAATTCTAATCTTTTCCATTTCACAGGATTCAATCAAGTTCATTCTTTTTTTTTTTCTTTTTTTTTTTGCTCAGGTACCTGATCCATTTATTTATTTTTAACTTAAAAAAAAAAAAAAGAATTAATAAGAGAAACTGGCAGAGTAACTTCAACACTGCAAAGGTTTTGCAGTTATTTTGAGGTTTGTTGACTTTGCACGTACGTTTTTGGTTTTAATTCCTAGAAAGAGCCCTTCCCTTCTTATCGCACAGGTTCAGTGACATTTCTGTATCCGACTCCTCTCGAGATCGCATGTCTATTGATAAATGATTCATCCGGAGCTTCAAATCTACCGACTGTAGCTTGAATTCTTAATGCACCCCCTACACACACACACACACACACACACACACACACACACACACACACACACACACACACACACACACACCCCTCAACATGGGCTCTTCCTGTCAGATAAAACCTCTAGAACCTTCTGCTTTGTGTCTGGCTGCCTGCCAGTTAAGCTTCATATTTAATCTGTGTATGTGTGTGTGCTGGGTCAGGTCCAGCCGGAGCGGACTCAAGGTGCGCAGCAGGGCTGAAAGATGTGCGATGGGATGGCCACACGTTCACACGCTCTGGTGATCGTTGCACTGCAGCTGCTCCTCTTCCTCCTCACGGCGCTCCCCACAGGCCAGGCCTCAGGTAAGAACCTCCTCACCGTCCCCTCTTCTTCCTCCTTCTCATCTCCTGGATTCATCTGGTGTCTTTATACAGAACTAGAAACGTGTTTTCCCCTGCCACAGATTCTTAGAAAATATCTATGATTTCTAGTCACGCACATGAGCACGCCAGAAAGGTGAACACGTCGTTTGCTGTGGTGATGCGTCAGATACATTGAGAATAACATCAAGAGTGTATAGTGGAATCGAAAATGCTAGAGCAGAGTTACAGAAAAATGCTCGAACCGAGTCACCTCCGGCGTCACTGTCTTGGTGGGAGGGGCATACTTGGGCTCCTGCGTCATTCATGGCCACATTAGTAAGCTCGTGCATGATGGAGAGGGCGGATAGCTCATTTTTCCGAGTGCCATTTCCGCTGGCACGAGGTGGTTATTTATAGAAACACACTGTGACATCAGAATCTCCAATTTTTGTACTGAAGATTTAAGATTTGTCCACCTTGGTCATAAAGGTGAAGAATAAATCAAGGGATACAAGGTGTGTGAGGTAATCAGTTGACCTCCTTAAATCATAATGAGATTCTTATACTCTACTTATCATTAGGGCCCAGGCACTATGACGTTGTGGTGTGTGAAGTGTGCGACATCTCAAACAGGTCAGCCGTGACGGTGTCTTAAACCTACGCCATGTTTAATAACCTTGTATGACATTATATTAAGTGACATCACATTACATTGAGTGACATCATAGTGTGATGCTTTTTCCAGCATCTCTGCCTTTTTGGAAGTCTAGACATAATATTCCCCTTTTTTCTAAAATTGTGTCATAATGGTATTGGTATGCCGCCTTTAAATGCATGCTCATTGTTGAGTTCAACTATATTTACCCGATTGTGTTACCGCAAACGCAGGATGGACGTCTGCACATACAGTAGTCACCTTGAGGTTTTAAATTGATTTTTTTTAGCCTCCAGGAGTCAGTTATTGTAAAAGAAACAAAAAAACAAACAAAAAAACACCCAGGATAAAGTCCAGAGTCGGCGTGTGATTTGGGACACGTCCCCATTCTGACTTCTCTGTGGATTCTTCAGGAAATAAATTAGTGTTGTCTTGCTTTGTATTTTCTGCCGAAGGTGTAGGAAGGTTTCTTTCTTTTGTGTGTGTGTGTGTGTGTGTGTGTGTATGTATGTGTGTGTGTATGTATGTGTGTGTGTATGTATGTGTGTGTGTATGTATGTGTGTGTGTGTGTGTGTATGTATGTATGTGTGTGTGTATGTATGTATGTATGTGTGTGTGTATGTATGTATGTGTGTGTGTATGTATGTATGTGTGTGTATGTATGTGTGTGTGTGTATGTATGTGTGTGTATGTATGTGTGTG
>JAAGKR010002566.1:68340-91247 GCA_011419295.1 Clarias macrocephalus | reverse complement strand
GACGGTGGCAAGGAAAAACTCCCTGGGATGGTAATAGGAAGAAACCTTGAGAGGAACCAGACTCAACAGGGAACCCATCCTCATCTGGGTGATAACGGATAGCAGGGATTGATCAGCATAATAATGTGTACTGGAAGGTCAGTGTAACAGGAGATGTGTTAAAATTAAAATTAAAAGGAGTCCAGTTTGTTCCTGGAGGCTCAGGTAGACTGTAGGAGATTCCAGTCCTGAGCTATCGAACAACTGAAGTCACAGGTCCCCAGAGCATCAATCGATGATAGGACAGTCTTAATGGAAACCATCCCCAGCCACCATACAAATCCAGGCAGACCACACGGGGCATCCATGCGACGAGATCTCCAACCAGAAGCAGGACTCCAGGACCAGTTAGACGGGTCCAGAGGGAAGAGGGGTCTGGATCACTGGTAACTCAGGAGCGAACATGTATAGCTCGACAGAGAGACAGAGAGAGGGACAGGAGAGAGGGAGAGAGAGAGAGCAGAAAAGGAGAGAACAGAAAATAAGGAGAGATGGTAGTTAGGTATGGTCACAGTCAACATGTATAAGATGAATGTATATTAGTGCAAAGTGCAAGCAGGGACTCCGGCAGGACTAACTATAACAGCATAACTAAAAGGGAGAGCCAGAAGGAAACACAAACATGAGGGCTCCCTGAGATGTAAAGCAACCAATCACCTCACTGTCAACAAACCTGAGTGAACAATTGAAGGATGATGCTTCTTTATTAAATAGCAGGAAGAACATGTATTGGTAAATTGAATAAATGAATTATGTTTAACCAGTGATTAGGCTCCTATCACACTGCGAGGAAGACCATGAAGCTTCCTAAAGAAAGAATGTTGAAGAATGTCGCGGGAACGGGGAAGCAATGGTAAAATGTGCATTTATCCAGTTCATACTACTTCCTAGCCACGTCTCTGTCGGGTTCTTACTTCATCCATGTTCTCAAGGATCACCTGGTCCAAGAAGATCGAAACAAATTACTACCATGTCTCATCATATCTCTTACTAAGTGCTCTTACTAGGCACTTATCATGCACTTACTACATTGTCATTGAATCCGGCGGCTTGGAATAAACACAGCGGCACACGCAGCGATAATTGTAGTAGTATATAGTCTTTCACAGTGTGGCATGGACCTACAGTGGCCTACATACGTTCACATAGCACCAACACAGTGACATCCCGATGACAACTCCGACAGAACGCCATTCTTATCTTTCCCATCCGTGCCCTAATCGTAGTACATTAATGAAGTCACTCAGAGGTGTTAATCAGGCCGTTAACGGGTAAACGCTGTTGGTACTACATTCTTTTTAAGTTCTTCCTGCGTCTTGCTTTGATCACGTCTTCTCCAAGCCTGGCACGGCAGGTCCACATCAAAGATGGACTACATCCTTACCGGTTTCTACTGCATCCAGGTTTTTTGGAGACGTACTGGGAATGTGGATCAGTGTGATAGGGCCTTAGTTAGAATATACTGATTAATGAATATTAAGCAACTTTATTATTTGTAACCATAATTTAGGTGCCAGCCTTCTTACTACTAATCCTTCCATGAAATGAATACAGGCAACCAATTAATACAGGCATTAATCTATGTCATTTTTTCCCCTCACTCTCAGGCTCCCCACAAGCATCTTCAGAACGGTTTGATCCGAAGCTATCAGGTGTGCTATAGAGAATACAGCACAGGAGGGAGCCCCCAGTACAACACCATCAATCTGGACACAACCGGCGACATTGAAGCTATCACTCTGGACAACCTGAAGAAATACACCCAGTATGAAGTGCGTGTGCAGGCTGCCAATCGTGCCGGAATGGGGCCCACTTCCGAAGAAGCCATCATCACCACGCTGGAAGACGGTCAGTCTGGCCACATCACCTGCATATCACAATGAGGCGTGGCGTCATTTAAAGTTTAAAGTTATTGCAAAGGTCAAAAAGGAGATAAATTAAGAAAGTTGTATAAGAAGTTTATTAATAGACAATCCTCCTTCCTTACATGTTCCAGTCCCTTTTTCTGCAGAACCCTAATTCAGCTAGACGCTGAATCCCTGCAAACACCCAGTTTTTCAGATTAAAAGTCTCACTCTGTTTCTTCCAGCCAAAGAATACCACAGTTTCATGCCAGGTCTTTCCTAGGAATCATTTTGGCCTATTTAAATAGACAACCTTGTAAACCCTTTGACTAATTGGAATATTGAAGCTGTAATAAATCTTACTTCATGCATGTGTGTTGTATTTTTTTTCATTACCTAAAATGTGAACAAAGTAACAGCCCTAATTGGCATGACAAAGAAATGTATCCAGATATACAGCATTCTGATTCATTCTGAACAATGATTATCAGTTATATAATCGGCATATACAAATCGGCAAAGAATTTATTAATGCTGGCCACAATAGAAAGGCATCAGAACACCCAGTGCACCACGGCCCTCTGTGCACGGGGTCCAGCAAGCAAAGAGCCAAAAGGCAGTCAAGCATCCATTAGATGCGTCTGATCCCCACTGCACCCAAAGCATCTGCTGCCAACATCCTGGTGCTTTGCATTGTAATGTTATGGTTGTCAGTGTATGTTAACACAGTTTTATTTCTAATGTTATAAAGGAGATATATCCACGTGCCTCCACTCTTGTCGTAACTCTTGCCCCGACTCTTGTCAACCCTTCTAGTTCCAAGCCGATCTCCTGAAAACGTTGTGACCACAGCCACGACCCCAGAGACCATCTCTCTTTCCTGGACTCCTCTCCCAAAAGAGGCGCTGAATGGCATGCTTCTTGGTTACCGCGTCATTTACTGGGCCAACTTACCAGATGGAGGTGACTCATTCCAGCATACACGTACAATAATACAGAACATAGAGTACAGTATATCACCTCAGGACATACACAGGACATGCATGAACAAATAAACCAATATAAGATTTTATATGCACTCAATTGCTTATACAGTATCAGGCAAACATAACTTAGAGGGCTGTGTAGGGTGTGTGTGTGTGTGTGTGTGTGTGTGTGTGTGTGTGTGTGTGTGTGTGTGTGTGTGTGTGTCCATAATTTGCACTGTCTTCAAGTTCTTGATATTTGACACCTTATATTACGAAGATTATAATGATGATGATGATGATGATAGAGATGTGGGCTTGAGATATTAGATATTAGTTAGACTGTTTCTCAATGAGAATTTTATTGCTACTGTACCTGACCCAGTCATACTAGGAGCTGTCATGGCTACGAATGAACCACTGATTAAATAATACCTGGTCAGTGGTGGTCCTATAATATCTTTCTACTCTTGGACAGGGTAGTAGGAGGTACAATAGGTATCAGCTACTGTACTGTCGTTGCACCTTATAGTGGCCGACATTATGTCTAGGTAAGAGGCTGGAAGTAGGAAGGTAATCTTTTTTAATATTTGTCAGATTAAAAAGTAAATAATAAAGTCATATCATGCCGTCAACTAAAGGATGCATAGGTTAATTATGGGATTATTAAATGTATTAAACAGCTTGCTTCCCAATAAAGACTCTTCAAACGGGTGGAAATGGAGGAACATAGGTGGATAGGGCCAAAACACAGTATTCATATTTATTTTATTTTATGTTATACATATACTGCAGAAAATGTGTGTGCCAAAGAAGCTCCTTAAGTTTTCAAAGTCGTTTTAAAAAGATGATTTTATATGTGCCCCCAAAATCACTGTCTCACTTCAAACAACAATCATTTCGAATGCAAATCATTCATATTCCGTTATTGATACTAAAATTGGTGTCAAGTTGCATTGCAAGAAGCATATGATCTGTAAAAAGTGTTGCTTAAATTGTTTTTTAGTAGACCCGTACAACGCAGAAAAATAAGAGTTGTAGTGTCTGTAACCGTGTCAAATTCATGTTGCAATATCTTAACAATTTTGCATTTTAGGTTTATGTTTTTTTCATGTGAAATCTCAACTGATAAGACATAAGAAGCATTAAATGTTGCGATGGTGTTATTTGATTGTCTCTGAAACTTCACTTTTTCACCTACAGCAGGTGAGACACTTTTTTTTAGCACCGATACCATGTTTTATCCAATAGGAAGTTGAGATAGGAAGTTCTATAGGAGTAAGGAGGAGGAGTTTGACTTATGAGATTTGGTAACGTAGTGCGCTAGATTTATTTTAATATATTGTACAGTACTAAATCAATTGAGAATAGCATACACATGATTGACTTTTAATCCACTCTTTAGGCTTTAAACAAGAAAAACACTTGGAAAGAAGCAATTTTATAGACTTATTATTCATTTATAGCTCATTTATAATAACATAAGATTCTACTGCTTCATTTCTAGTTTACACCTGAAGGGGATGCTGTTGGTTTTTTATATGGCTAAAAGATTCAGGCAGGAAATCAGGAAACTCCCGGTGACTGTGTGACACAGTGTTGTCACTAACAAGGATGAATACAGAGTTCTTCTTACTTATCACCTATAATGGAGCGGACAGTATATTTTCGGATATGACTGGTCTAATCCTGTGTGGTCTGTTGGTGTTGCGTGTTTTAGCAAATAAGCAGCTTTTCTCCGAGTAAAATCTCCGAGTTTTCATCCTGGAGTAACATGACATGAATGCGTGTCCTCACGACAAGCAGCATACTGTAGTAGTAAGCAGGGATCATGGTTTGTTTCTGTCTTGACTCAGAGCTGGGTGAGATCAGGAACATTACAACCACAAAGCCCTCTCTGGAGCTGGAAGGGTTGGAGAAATACACCAACTATAGCATCCAAGTGCTGGCCTTCACTCGGGCTGGGGATGGAGTTCGCAGCGAGCAAATATACACAAGGACCAAAGAGGATGGTGAGGCAGAAAACACACACACTTCTACTCATAAATTTGCAAACAGAAATGCAGTATTTGTCCTGTTTCCTTGACAACATTTGTGATGGCCTTAGGTCTTATCTTTTCCTTACAACAGAATTGAAAATATAATTACATTATTATTATTATTATTATTATTATTATTATTATGATTATATTATGATTATTATTATACCTTGCCCTATGTAAACATTAGACCGTCACCGATGCCCAAAGGCGTCCACATGCCGCTAATGCTTAAAGATGTTCAACCCATCACGCTCTTTACTGGTCATTCATGGCTGTCCCATGTAAATAAATGATGTCATGAGTGTCAAGACAGTATTTTGTTGTTACAATGGAACTCCTTAGGAGAAAAGGCTTTCTGTCTAGTCGACAGATTTTTCAGTCTTCAGTTGTACGGGATGTTTACTGAAAGTGTTGTATATGTAAAAAAAATGTCATAAAGAAGTAAACTTCTCCCTGCGACTAATGTAGTAGATTAAATATTGCCGATTTTTACTTTTAGCGTGCAGTTCAGCAGAAAAGATGTGGTTGGCTGGCATCATGTGGCTCAAAGGAAGCATGTGCTAGTCTTCGCCCTTCCAAGTTGGTGGTTGTAAAAATTAGGAAGAAAATCCTAATCCTAATCTTAAAAAAATAAAATAAAATAGCCGGCCCACGTGTGGCGGTCGAAGCATTCATTTAGCACAAGACTCCTTGTTGGTTACAATATAAGATGTGGGAAATAAAAAAGAAAAAAAAATAACATCATGTCGTCCTGTTCACCAACAGTTCCCGGACCTCCGGCTGGTGTGAAGGCTGCGGCTGCGTCTGCCTCAGTCGTCTTTGTCTCTTGGCTTCCTCCATTAAAACTCAACGGAATCATCCGGAAGTACACAGTCTTCTGCTCCCACCCTTATCCGATGGTGCGCAGCCAAACACCAACACTGATATGTTTTCACTGAATCATCATCTCGTCTTTTGTGAGCTATACATCGTAAAGCTCGGACATTCTTCTGTCATTTTGTCATTGATGTCATTTTTTTGTTAAACATTTAACTTGATATCGCACATGAACAAAACCGGCTCCTTTCGATGAACCATCCAGCTTCTGTGACGAAACAGGGCATAATACCAATTGTCTCGAAATATACAGTCTCACTGAATAAAGACTTTTAGTAATGTACCACTATATAATGTTGAACTCTTTTACGAGATCGTGCAAAAACTGTACTTTAGAACGAGATACAGAAGGTATCGTTTTTTTCCTGTTTTTTTTTTTTTTTTTAATGATAAATGAAATAGGACAATGTTAAACAATATTGAATCAACTGCAATTTTTTAAATGTACACACGGTTTCATGATTTACAGCAGTGTAGGTGTAAAACTTTTAGATTAAGGTTCAGTAATTTCAAGTTTCTTCATTAAAACTTTAAAACTTTGAATTGTTAAATTTTACGACTAATTATAAAAGGAAGAATTATCGCTTGAGGTGTCCGCCGCACCGCTACACACTTACGAGTCCGAAACAACCGGGAAAGACTTGACATATAGATATATATATACAGTACTGTGCAAAAGTCTTTTATCTGCCATATTATCTGTAGTACAAATTTTGTTATATAAGTTTATTATGTCTGCATTATTATGTACAAGACCATTCCCTACAAAGACACACTACAATTAATGAATAAAAGACATTACAGAAGAATATTTTCATGCCTGTAAAGAAAGCGACATATTACATGACAGACCAGTTTTCAGATAGAAAAAAAAAAAATCAATAATGTCGACTCCTGTCGACATGTCGGGCTTTGCATGAAAATAGAAAGGAGCGAGTGTGACAAAGTTACCAAAAGAACTCGTATTCTCCAGAATGCTCAGTAAAACCTAACAGCTGTTTTATTTAGAATACTGCACACATCTGTATCGAACACTACCGCTTACGTTCAAGCAAAGAGTTTCCGCCCCAAATATTGACCGTTTATTGTTTATGTTATTACTTAATGCTTTTTATAGAAGTTTCTTTTAATGTAGAAATGTTTCCAAAAATGGTTTTTGTTTGGATGATCCCAAGACTTTTGCACAGTACTGTAAATAAAACAGCTGTTAGGTTTTACTGAGCATGCTGGAGAATATGAGTTCTTTTGGTAACTTTTGCTATTTTCATGCAAAATCCGTGAGTCTACATTATTGATTTTTTTTTTCCCCATCTGAAAACTGGTCTGTCATATAATGTCGTTTTCTTTGCAGGCGTGCAAATAATGCAAAGGCATGTAATGTTATTTAGTCATAAATTGTAGTGTATCTTTGTAGGAAATAGTCTTGTACATAATAATGCAGACATAATAAACTTATAGTATAAATAAGTATTAAAGTATAATAAAATACTGTAGCAAAATTTGTACTACAGATAATATGGCGCCTAAGACTGTTGCACAAACACATGCAGCCATGATGTCTGAAGATCTCTGTTCATTATCAGAATAGAGAACATATTTAAGCATTTGACCAAAAGAGATTCATCAAAAGAACCGTTGACATGTCAGTCATAGAGAGAACATAGGAAGATGCATTTTCTGATTGAACAAAATACAGTCTATAGGACGTGTTACCTCATAAGGAGTCAGAAAGCACAATGAGGAGTTTGTTTTATGGGCATGTAGGAACCTTCAGTCAATATTCGTACAGTACCAAAACTGTTTTATTAGTTCTACAATATTGTTGTAATAGTCCTAATACTAGTACTAATATACAGTGTGTTTTGGATATTTCGTAATGCTTCTGTGATCAATAGGCCACTTTCTCTCCTCTCCATAACCTCTGATTTGAGGATTTGACGTTTTTTCCTCTATATTACATAAACCAGCATATAGTACAGAGTACCACAAACATATAGTTTTAGCTTTGGAATTTGGTGATGAGTTTAACTGGCTAAAGAAGGAATAACACACACTAATGTAAAATGAGTATCTAAACTAACAAAAAACCTGTGTGTTGTTGGTCCTCCACACTGCAGGTCAACAGCGAGTTCGAGGCCGCGCCTGATGTGTATTTTCGTCGTGTGACCAACCTGGAACAGAACTTGAAGTACAGTATCTGGGTGGTGGCGGTGACCGCAGCCGGTCGAGGGAACGCGAGTGAGATCATCAGCGTGCAGCCGCAAGCTAAAGGTACAGATGTGGAGAGATTTTGCCAAGTGAAAGGTGACGCTGACTAAGCTGAAAGCTTTACTACCTGGGACAGGTGTTGATCCAGATGTGTTGTATAATGAATTTAAAAGGAAGACATTTTGTATTCGTGAAAAAAAAAAGGTGAAATAGTAAGATCTAAGCATGTAAGACATGTGCAGGAGAATTTTACTTATGTGTTACTTATGTGTATAAAGGGATATTCAGTCCAATTCTGTCGGTATAACATTGCCAGTGACTGTGGATGTTCAATAGCTTACTTGGTTAAAAGTGTGTTATACATTTTTTTTTTTTTATAAACAGAATAACATTATTAACATCATTTTAAATGCCAGACGTAACTGTGATTTCATTTCATTTGCTGCGTCAGCTCCTGCTCGAATTCTTACATTCAGCGGCACAGTGACCACGCCATGGATGAGGGACATTGTCCTACCCTGCAGAGCTGTTGGAGATCCTCCTCCCACCATCAAGTGGCTGAAGGGAAAGTGAGTGTATTTGAAGGCGTATTATCACATCCTTGAATGCATAGATTTAATAAAAAGTCATAGTTTGATTGCAAATACAGTATTTAATGCAAACGAGCCAGGTTATTCACTGGAGTTCTGTATGTCTAGCAGAAGTTTGCATTCGTTTTCTCTTCCAGCAACGGGACGCCCGCTCCAGTCTCTATCGATGGCCGGCGCAGTGTCCATGGAAACGGCAGCTTCGTGATCCGCACCGTGAAAGCTGAGGATTCTGGGTACTACACTTGTATTGTCAGCAACAACTGGGGCTCAGATGAAATCACGCTAAATCTACAGGTTCAAGGTGAGTGCAATATTTAAATCATGTCACAACCATCAATAAGGAGATATTGAAGTTCAAGTGTGACCCTCACACAGGACACAGTAGTGACTGCAGCAGGACTCTGTTTACCCTAGAGGTGGGTGGCTGGAACCAACAGTCATGCCACTTAAATCACCTTTCTTCCAATTTATGATGCCCAGTTTAAACTTCAGCAGATTGTCTTGCCAATGCATTGAGTTGCTGCCGTGTGATTGGCTGATTGGTTATTTGCATTAACAAGCACTTGTAACAGATGTACCTACTGTAATGACGAGGGTGTGAGTTCGTAAATAATACAATTACACAGACTTTTTATTGGAGCTGTGCTTCATGATCTTTTAACTTTGTATTGTTGGTGTTGTTGTATGTACCTAAAAAAATGCTTGTATTCATTTAAAACTTGAAACATAAAATCGAATTTCTTACTGTAGTACCTCCGGACCAGCCCCGTCTCACTGTAACTAAAACCACCACCACATCTATTACTCTGTCCTGGATTCCTGGAGACAACGGAGGAAGCTCGATCAGAGGTAGCGCTCCTGTGCTTGCTGCTTTCACTCTTGTCCTTAAACAATAAGTGCGTTCCTTATTTATAATTATTACCCGGAAACATTCATTATAAATAAAAGTCATTAATTGATTTGATGGAATGATTTCACCATTTATTCACCACAGAATGTCAGAAAAAGGCATTTTATCATTTCTAAATAATGTCGCTTCAGTTTGGATGAAACTGCACGTGATCAGATGCACAGCAAAACTCATTTGGGCGAATTATTCCTAGCTTAACGTCATCTACTGTGTATGTTCTATTGAATACGAAATTGTGCGATTTGGATGTTGTGATGAATATGGTCTGTAGTGGAACCTTGTGTTTCACGTCCCAATCACCATGTCTCTTTTTTCCCTTTGCCTTTGCTGCATTTTTGAGTCATGATGCACTTACAGTTATATTTTTAAAAGAAAATGAAGCAGAGAAATACAACACTAAAGATGCACAAGTATGTTGTGTACACAAGACATGAGATGCACACACTGTGTGTGGGAGGCCCACAGTCGAAGCCTGAGTTTGGGTGTTTTTTTGGTATTGGGTCGTCCACATGCCATTCGGCACATCAGGCACCCTGGATATACAGTATATCCATGGCAGTTATTTAAGGGGTCTGGTTTCCAGCTCACCAAGTACAGGGAGAAATTGTAAACTCCATGCACACAGATATGAGGCAGGAATCGAGCCCTGACCCTGGAGGTTCAGGGGACAGTGCTAACCACTAAGAGACTGTGCCGCCAAAGCATGAGTTTACTATATCTTTATCAAAACTCAGCCGACATAGCGTACTGTATTATTAATACTAAATTGCAGACGTAAACGAAAACGAAACACAACGTGTTAATGTAATTGTCTGTGTTCTGCCTTTAAGGTTATATTCTGCAGTACTCAGAGGACAACAGCGAGGAATGGGGCAGCTTTCCCATCAGCCCCAGCGAACGATCATACCGGCTAGAGAACATGAAATGTGGTACCTGGTACAAGTTCACCCTGACTGCGCAGAACGCCGTGGGCCCAGGCCGCATCAGTGAGATCATTGAGGCTAAAACCCATGGCAAAGGTAAGAAGTAGTCAGGTACAGTAGGAAGGTCGTAGTGCTGCATTGTAGATGGACAGTATCTCAAGCTGACCAGAGACAGTATCTGCTCAAGTCTGGACCAAGAAAAATTTTATATCAATATTTGTACTTGCCAGGACAACTAAATGCAGTATATTTGACCCTCAAGGGACCATACATTTTATAACTTTTTCCCTGTTAGTTTCAAAAAGGTTTTGACTTTTTTTTTTAAGCACCCTATATTGATAATAAGTGGTATCACAAACATGAGTGATTACATACTGTATGTGGACATCATATTCAACCTGTCCCTCTTCTGGTTTTCCTGAAATTCCCAAAGAATCCAGAGTTTTCAATATTGCACCTATATACAGAAACAAAAATATATAAATCATATTTTGCTGAATGTAATTATTTCGCTACAGATTTAGGATGAACCTACAATTCGTAGTGCACATTGAACCCTTTGTTTGCATAATGCAACTGTGTAATTTTCATCTATCACTGGATTTTCCAAAGTTTGTGGTCCGCACTGCCTCTAGTGGATGTGCAAGGCAAAACTCAGTCTGTAAATGCATTTGACTTTTTCAATTATATTGTCGTTTTCCTCAACACTACTATGGCCATTCCAATTATAATACATTCCTGGTATGATGAAGGGGTCAGTAAGGAATGCATGAGCTTCCAAGTCCTCTAAAGCTACTTTTCATTTAAAGCACCTTCTCATGGTTTCTCTCCTCAGAGCCACAGTTTGCCAAAGACCATGAGCTTTTCTCCAGCATCAACTCCACACGCGTGGAGCTCAATCTGATTGGCTGGAATAATGGCGGCTGTCCGATCAGCTCGTTTATGCTGGAGTATCGACCGGTGGAAACAACACCATGGACCACAATGCAGCGCACCTCCTTGCCCAAGAGCCATGTGCTGTATGATCTGCAGGAGGGCATGTGGTACGAGCTGCAGATGAGGGTGGGCAACAGCGCGGGTACTGCTGAGAAGAAGGTGCTGTTTGCAACGCTGAATATGGACGGCAGTAAGTGTTTTTCAACTCTTGAGCACCTTTAGTACTACTAAAATGGGGCAGGACATGTCTCCCAAGAGAAAAGCATTCACCTGTTTTCTCGATATGTGAATTTCAACCGTCATTGGTTTAGAACAGAGGTCCAAAAAAGAAACTGATCATGTTTTCTGGGTAGGAAGGAAACACAACATAAAATGAGTAGAGTGAAATAGATACTGGAAAACATCCCTAACCTCAAATTCCCATCCTAACCCAAATCTCCAGGTACTATTGCTCCACTGCTGAAGAGTGTAGACCCCAGCCAGGAGAACATGCAAGGAACTGAGGGTCTGAAAATGATGGTAACCATCATCTCCATCCTGGTGGCCATTGCGATGGTTTTCATCGTCCTGCTTGTTATGAGGAGGAGAAGGAGGGAGCAGAGGCTCAAAAGATTACGCGGTTTGTGAACATACAAAACTGAAAGCGTGAAAAGATGTTATGTTATGTCATATGTACAGTATGTGTCTTATAAAAGCATTCTCTTCTTTATTCACAGATGCAAAAAGCTTGGCAGAAATGCTAATGAGGTAAATAAAACTTAGCACGCTCAATGCATATGAAGTCGTTGGAGTTATGAGGACTTAATATATAACCAGGTTAAATATGTGTTTTTAGCAAGAACACACGAACTCCGGATGCCGTAAACAAGCAACAGCAAACCCTCAGAATGCACATCGACATCCCACGAGCCCAACTGCTCATTGAGGAGAGAGACACAATGGAGACGATAGGTAAGATCTTACTTTACAAGAGCTTCCCAGATTTGAACAACGTTCATAACCTCCTCAATACCTAATTCATAATCAGGGAAATTAATTCAAATTACTCCGGGACTCCTTCCCTGCTTTATGGCCTGCATTCAACAATGCTCTTTCTGCCACAGCTATATTACTGTCCTGTACCTTACAACATATCTACAGTAGCTGACATGAGGTCACATCTGGACTATACTGGAAGGTATCCAGGTGCCTTTGGGTATACACACAAAAGTTACCACCTTATAGATGCGTGTGAGACCATTGTATTGGGAATGTTTGAAATCTTCTCCATCTTTACATGAAACCTTCTCACTGAGTTCTTGGACCTAATTGAGGCTGTTTCTGTTCATTTGGGACTAAAGCCGGTCTCAAAAAACGAAGAAAGAAACCATTAGTAAAATCAAGGATTTGTCGGGCATGTTAAGGGCCACAAACATGTGAGAAAATCATCAGCATGCGATGAAAAGCATATAGTAGATGATGATCTAGGCCTCGGGCATCTAGGCCAGTTAAACCCCCAGGTACACTGTTCTCAATGAAACTAATCATGGTTAGTGTTACTTGAAGAGATTCCTTCCAAGTGAATGGAGCCAACATGAAGGCAACATGGCTTGTTAGTGGACTAAGGGGATGTGGACCACGCTGTGCTCTAACTGCTGGTTCTGATCTTGCAGCACTTTACGAATCCACCGGTAGCACCAGATTGTTCCACAGCCTGTAAGCGGAGTCACTTTTTTCCAGTGCAGCACTGCACTCCTGTTGACCTCCTTCATTACAAAATCCCGGTCTCCTCATATTCTTTGTAGAGTTTGGTGTTACAAACTACGCACAAGCTATGTATGATGTACTGTATATGATATGGTCTGACTTGTATAAAGCAAGAAAAAGAATGGGATAGAAGCAGACAAAAGTGATTTTCCCTGGTGGATAGTTTTAAATGGCCAAAAGGATATACTGTAGTTACCTGTCCGTGACCCTATTGTGGGCCGTTCTCACACTTTTGTTAGAACGTTCGAGATCCATGATTGTCTAGAATGTCTTTCTGTGCTGCAGCCTTATAAATTTTCTTCATTAGAACTTGTTCCATCATGGCAATGCCGCTGAGCACAAGATCAGTGTTCTGCCAAATTTGGTTTGTAAGCACTCAGTTGGCCTGCACAGAGCAATGACCACATTCAACACGTTTATGATGAACTGATCTGATTGCATGCCAGGCCTTCTTGCTGAACATCAGTGCCCAACTGTAGTGGCACTTGCTTCTTGGCTGAATTGCCAGAAATCCCCAGGCAACATTCCAAAAACTAGTGGAAAGCCTTCGCAGAAGTGTGGAGGTGGATACGGGGTGAATAAATCCACTCAATTAATTCCATGACTTTGGAACAGGAAAGCACATTTCATATATGATAGGATACACAGTGGTGATGTTCATAATGTTAAGGTCATTGCAATTTTTTTCTCCATCTCAACCTGTATATACCGTATACTAAATCAGTAAATGAACTCAGAAATACATTTTCCAGGTACTAAATAGTTAATCATCATTGTTATAAATGTTCAGTAAATCTTGATATGTGTTTCTCCCTCAGATGACCGATCTACAGTGCTGTTGACAGACAATGATTTTGGGGAGACGTCCAAGCAGAAGTCCTCCACAGTCACACACACGGTTCATTATCAGTCACTGTCCCAGACAACCGGCCCACTGGTGGACGTCTCAGATGCACGACCTGGTACAAGTACGTTCTGATGTTTTTAATAAGGCCTTAGGGAAACTATGTACAGTATGGCATTGTACCTTTAGCATTAGTAGTTTCCATATGTTTCATATGTTTAAATAAACATACAGAATCTGATATTTCTATTCAAAGATGAGGTCAACAGTGTGCTGGGTTTGGGTGGCTTAGATATTAGGTTTAAAATAACTTGAAACTTGTTCATCAGTCATGCTGCTGTTGTCCCATAGATCCCACTGCCCGCCGTACAGCTAAAGCAGGTCCTGCGACACGGAGTCGCTATGCCAGCCAATGGACGTTAAACAGACCTCATCAGCCCATGTCCTCACACACACTCACTACAGATTGGAGGCTTCCCACCCCCCGTGCCACAGGCTCAGTGGACAAGGAAAGCGACAGCTATAGTGTCAGCCCCTCTCAGGACACAGGTATGAGATGAAAGCAGTCTGGAAGAGTATTACAGAAACATTAAACAAGATTAGACATTAGCCATGACCGGACAGACGTAATATTTGAAAAGTTCTGAAACATTCGATGTACAAGTTTCCCATTAAATCACTGTGCATGTGTGTGTCTGTGTTTATAAAAACCTGTATTTTTATAATGTTTGTTATCCAGACCGCGCCCGAAGCAGCATGGTGTCCACAGAGAGTGCTTCCTCTACTTACGAGGAACTCGCTCGAGCCTATGAGCATGCCAAGATGGAAGAGCAGCTACGCCATGCCAAATTCACCATCACAGAGTGCTTCATCTCCGACACATCTTCTGAGCAGATGACAGCCGGCACCAATGACTACACAGACAGTATGACATCCAGCACGCCCTCCGAGTCTGGCATCTGCCGCTTCACCGCCTCTCCACCAAAACCACAGGATGCCAGCCGGGTCATGAACATGGCCGTGCCCAAAGCACACAGACCTGGTGAGTTTGAAAACGTCAAAGATGTGAAGATGAAGACGTGTTCATCATGTTGATGTTTCTGTTCTGTACTCAGCAATGGATCTAGTCCTAGGCCACTTCCTCACATTTTAGAGCTGTACAAGTGGAAGGACATTTCTTTGATATTAGACCACATCTTTAGGTCTAGTTAAATGCACAAGGTTGCATACTGTTTGTTGACTTTGAAACAGCAAAAAAAACAAAAGACATGTACACTCACTGGTCAATTTGTCAGGGACAACAGTTCAGCTATCAGTTGCAATGCAAATATCTAATCAGCTAATAACATGGCAGCAACTCAATGCATTTAGACGTGTAGCCATGGTCATGACAATCTGTTCATCAGCTTGGAGAAAAAAGATGATTTAAGGACTTTGAACATGGAATGGTTGTTGGTACCAGATAGACTAGTCTGAGTATTTTTGAAACTGCATATATACTGGAATTTTCATGCATAACCGTCTCTAGGGTTTACAGTGAATGGTCTGAAAAAGAGAAACCATCCAGTGAGTGTTGAAGCCAAAGGCCGAAGGAGAATAGCCAGGCGAATTTGAGCTGATAGAAGAGCAACGGTTACTCACATAACATCTCATTACAACTGAAGTATGCCGAAGAGAATCTCTGAACACAAAACAGGTTGAACTTTGAAGCAAAAGGACCACAGTAGAAGACCAGACTAGGTGCCATTCCTGTCATCTAAGGATAGGACACTCAATTCACTAAGCTACAATTAACATGGGCTCACCACTCACTCATCGTCTATACCACTTTATCCTGTATTCAGGGGCGCGGGGTAGTCTGGAGTCTATCCCAGGAGACTTAGGGCACGAGGCGGGGTACTCCCTGGTCAGGGCGCCAAACTATCACAGGGCACACACATATACACTCATTCACACACTACGGGCAATTTGGGAACGCCAATTAGCCTAATCTGCAGGTCTTTGGACTGTGGGAGGAAACCCACCAAACAAGGGGAGACCATGCAAACTCCATGCACACAGAGATGGGAATCAAGCCTGGCCGGGCATCGAATCCTTGAGGTGCAAGGCGACAGTGCTAACCACTACACCACCGTGCCGCCACATGGGCTCACCAACACTGGGAACACTGGGTCTCTTGGTCTGATGGGTTTGATTTCGGCTGTGACGTTCAGATGGTAGGGTCACAATTTGTCAGAAAAAAAGCATGGATCCATCCTACCTTGTATCTGCTTGTGGTGGTGTAATAGTGTGGAAGATATTTTCTAGGCATACTTTGGGCCCCTTAGTACCAAATGAGCATTGTATAAATGCCACAGCCTACCTGGGTATTGTCACTGGCCATGTCCATCCATTTACAGTATGACCACAGGATAACGTGCCATGTCACATCTCAAACTGCTTTCGTGAACATAACAATGAGTGCACTGTACTAAAAAATCTGCAAGAACCCAGATTCTAACTTGTCAATAAGGACCAAGACGAACGTTTTGTCGAATTCATGCCACGAAGAATTAAAGCATTTTGCGAAGCAAATGAGTTTAACCCAGTCGTATCAGCATGAGCCTAATGAAGTGGCGGGTGAGATTATACAGGAGGCTTATATCATTATTACAAGGAACAAATTGTTCAAAAACCCTGCTAAACTTTTAAAAAGCATAAGATCCTCCGGTATGCATCATCATTTCATTTTATTAGTTATTAGCAAGTTGCTGGCTAACATTTCAGCTATGAACCAGTTGCGTGTTGAAGTGTGTATGTAGTCAAGTAGGCTTTTATATACTTTTATAAACTATATACAGTTCAGTACACAGTGAAACGGGACGGTATCCCTCCAGGACAAAGGTGCTACATACTGTACATGTGACATAAATTAACAGAAACTAACTAGCTAACTAGGACCCCTAATTAGCTACTATCTAAGACAATTACTATAAATTACTATAAAACTATTCTAAACTACCATACAAAAGAGAAACACAAGACGACATAACGTGTAAATGTACAACAGGAGCAGCAACACAACATGACGCTGACAATAAACTGTGATATACCGAGGTAGAGTTAAAAACAGTATACAATATAATCAGCCAGTTTGAAATAAAGTCACACTAACACCGGCATGACGAGACGGATCAACTAAATCGCAAGTATACTTTCGAGACCTGTGAATGGCACAAGTTGTGCCACTTAACATGCGTCTCTGCTTGGTTTCCATGCTCTGCCATGTTAAAGTAAGTGGCACTAACCTTCTAGATCATGTTACCTCAGCCTCACAGCTGAATATCAGGTATCTTGTTGAGTTGCACAGACTCACCTAATTCAGGGCCTTTTTAATTTACTAAGGGTCAACTCTTCGGTTTGAATGCGCCATCAATTATTCAATCCCATCCTCAAAGCTGTTTTAAATCACAAATGAAAAGGAAGTTCCAGGATCCTTTGATGTCGGTTATACAATTGGAATTGAAAAGATTACAATTGAATCTTTTTTTCATAGATATTATATAGATGTAGTTATTAGCCTTTAATTCATTGACTTGAGACAAAGCATGCCTGTGAGTGTGCGCTTTCTCTGCTTGGGTTTTTCAACTCATTAAACATTACCTCAGTGAACCCTGTCACTCTTTGCCTACCTGCATGACTGGGTGTATCGATTGCTCTGTTGTTGGCTCTCTGTGTTGACACACACACACACACATATACACAGACACACCACTACAGTACTGTATGTGTGTCCACACAGCGGCCCGGGTGTTGGACTCTCAGGTTACCCGTCTCAGATTAGGCTTCATTGTGAAATGTGTCACTGCGCCCCGTGTGCAGGGGGTGAATAGAGGCCACCGGTGCTGGTTATCGGAAAAGGTTTTTGTCTGCCAGTACAAAATGGCAGTTTACTGTCACAATGGCCGCATTGAAAGTGAGATGGAATGAGCACACGGCCTTTTTATGACTGACTGGTGTGACAAAACGCCGCCATTCCCTCAATGCCTGAAACCAGAACAAACCAGTGTGCTTGTTATTGCCAGCATACCTGCAGGACCAGGATTAAATCAAGGCTGAGGACTGTTAAGCCAGCTGGGAGGCTGGGGTCTGTGGACATTTTATTTGTAAGAAAAACTAATATATTTGCATGAGAACCAAGATTATAGTTAGTGACGTTTTGCTGATTGAATAGAAGTCCAGAATGAAGCTCTTCTGCATCTGGTTTCTTTTACATCCAAAGGCCTTAGTATTTCTCTCTCAAGTGTTATGCACTCATCATTTAAATAATTAGCTTTAACCTCTTGAGTAATTATTGAGTAAATTCTCCTGTGGCAAACAGAACCATGACATGGCGCTGAAATTTACTCAATTAGAACATTACAGCTCTGATACATACAGCTCTGAAATAGATTAGATATGACACATAAGTAAAGGCAAACAACACAGAACCTTGTGCTTCCTATTATTAGTTCACAACATTGCCTCCAGAGGCTTGTAGAGTTGGCTTGGCACAATACATGATGGGGGCACTTCCATTCTTACCCTGACACGCCTATCGCTCTGGAATAGGCTCAGTCTGAACTCATCAGACCATGTGACTCTTTTTCCATTGCTACAAAGTACAATCTTCAATCTCCTCTTTTTTTCTGATTAGTCTCACTAACAACTTCACCAAATGTTTAAGTAATCTGGATCCATGATTTTTTTTTTTTAGACCACGTGGGTTAGCGGGTTCTTAACCCATCTGTAGTAATTTCAGCAATCCCTGTGCATGATGCAGGCCGATTTGACCCTTCTGAAATGGCAACTTTTATTTTGGCCGGGCAGTGAAATATAATATTGTACATAATTTGTAGATGATTATTGATATTGCTTTGGTGTATTATGGCCTGACACAGGGTTTCTGGAAAAAGAGGAGCATTACCCCATGTTTCCAGTAGGTCTCATAGACTATATAATCCATAATCTTAAATGGAACTGGAGTATAAACAGTAAGCAGAAACATCTGTCTATAATAAAAAAGGGAAATCTCTGTGGTATAAGAGAAAATAGAACACAAAGGGACATGCTGTTATGCTGGTAGTGAAAGTAACTCGTCTTATTGGGACTTGGGGCTAAAAATCTCACCTCCTGTAGTATAGTGTCCGTAGCTTTTTTTAATTCAAATCTCTCAATGATGATAATTGTCATTCAGATTAAACGTTTAGATTAATACATTTTTTACTTATTTCGCATTTAGATGAAAAGACATACATCTCGAAAAGTGTATGATTCTAATATGCAAAATTGTTAAGGTATTCAAACATGAATTTGTCATAGTTACATGGGTTTTTTGGGGGGAAAAAATCCTTAATTTTGCCAAACAATTTTTACAGGTCATATGCTTCTAGAAGCTTCTACCAATTTTAGTATCAATAATAATAAAGAAATATGAATACAGTAATTTGCATTTTAAAATATATAAACATATACATATAAAATCTCTCCAAAACAGCTACAGAAATTACAACGTGACATTTTTAGGGAAGCAAATAGGTCACTTCCTATTGGTTGCATAAACCTCAGAAGTAGCTTCTTTGTCAAACAAATTTTCTATGTGTAGGTATAACATAAAAAAACATCAAATCAGCACCAATGCTGTGTTTTGGCTGATTACATTAATGTATGTGTAGCGTCCATATGTCTAGTCAAGTCAAGTCAATTTTATTTATATAGCACTTTTAACAATTGAGATTGTCGCAAAGCAGCTTTACACAATAAAAAGAAGTAAGTCTGTATGCAATGTGTATGAATCAAAATGATAAGATTGTCCCTGATGAGCAAGCCGAGGGCGACGGTGGCAAGGAAAAACTCCCTGGGATGGTAATAGGAAGAGACCTTGAGAGGAACCAGACTCAACAGGGAACCCATCCTCATCTGGGTGATAACGGATAGCAGGGATTGATCAACTTAATAATGTGTACTGGAAGTTCAGTGTAACAGGAGATGTGTTAAAATTAAAATTAAAAGGAGTCCAGTTTGTTCCTGGAGGCTCAGGTAGACTGTAGGAGATTCCAGTCCTGAGCTATCGAACAACTGAAGTCACAGGTCCCCAGAGCATCAATCGATGATAGGACAGTCTTAATGGAAACCATCCCCAGCCACCATACAAATCCAGGCAGACCACACGCGGCATCCATGCGACGAGATCCCCAACCAGAAGCAGTGTTATTAAGCAGTGTTATTAAGCAGAATTATATGTACATACAAAACCTTTTTTTTTTTAAGCTCAATTCAAGTCAAGTAGGTTTTTATTGTCATTTCAGCCATATACAGTACAGTACACAATGAAATGATAGCTACATACAATACAATATTAACATACATTTAACCTAAATTAACAAAACTAACTAGCGAACTAATACACCTACTTAGCGGACTAGCTGAGGCAACGCAAATTAACACCATAAATTAACAATAAAACTATCTTTACAAAACCATGCTATGAAAAAGACAACAAAAGACAATATAAAGTGCATGTGCAAATGTGTAGCTGTAATGTAACATTATAGGTGTGTAGATATTCTAATGCTTAAAAAAAAAAAAACCTAATACTGAAGTTACATAGTTTGCAGTGAGCTAACTATGAATCCTCTGTACAGGGGGCGAACTGGTCCACCTGCCTCCTTACCTGCGCATGGACTTCCTGCTGAACCGGGGAGCGGCTCATTCGGGCCGGGAAGCCACAGGTCAGACGTGTCTGGAGCCACAGAGAAGTCGCACAGCAAAGCGGCCGGCCGTGTTAGCCCCAACGCCCTCCGAGACGCCTTCCACTGCACCTGCCTCTTCCGGCCCACCCAGCAGGGAAGCGGTGCAGCAGTGGCAACCAGGCTCGGCCTCGACGCTGCCCCACCGCGAGCCGGGGGACCTCGCCCAGGCCGCCAAACTCAGCAGCTCCCAGGAATCACTGTTAGACTCTAGAGGACACCTGAAACAGAGCAACAACCCATACGCAAAGTCTTATACACTGGTATAACACAGGACTATAAAACATGGACCATTGGGCACAGCATTACACACACACATACATACACACTCACACATGCGCACACACATTTACACACACATGCACATACAAAACACATTTACATACTCACACACACAAGCACACAAACATAAAAAAGCTCTGCTGCAAAGAGGAGCACTTTTCAGAGACATAGATGAGCCCTGTATATACATATTTCAGAATTCTAAAAGGCAAAATTGATGTTCTTTGCATCTGTTTTTTTTTCTTTCCTTTTCTTTACGTATCACTCCCCAGATATATTCTCTTCTTTTTTTTTTTCGCACTCAGCATTTCTCTCAACTTCTTTTCTTTCTCATCTTTTGCTTTAGCTTGCATTTTGGAATCTTTATCATTATTTTTAAGAAAAAAACACCATTATGAAGATTGCCAAAATTATTTATTTAAATTGACAGAGGTACTACTTTTGAATTTATATCAAGGATAATTCTATAGTCATTATTATTATTATATAAAATAGATGAAAAATATCAAAAAATAAAAAAGAAGGGTGGAAGGGTACAGAACACTGACTGGGAAAGTGTTCTATTCTTTATCCATTATTTTCTTTTTCTTTTTTTTTAATGTTGGGATGTGATCAATGAATGATTAGCGTTTTACCATGGCATCATGTTCAAAGATTAAAGAGGAAACCGAGTGAATACCGTGAGAGTGATACGGACGGAAGACGTGTGTCCGGTTTCTCCGATCTCTTCAGATTGTCGAGCTTTCCGAGGACTGCATGGGGACCTGAAATGTTGAGTAAAGTGTCGGGTCAAAAAAAAAAAAAAAAAAACGTTTTTATTTGTCATACTAAGGAGTTCTATAATGATGTTCATATAAATATAAAGAGATCACTTTTATTTGTGGATAATCCAGGGAAAATGGTTTGGTAAATAAAGTCCTTAGTCATGTTTGCACACATCTGGTTTGATTAGGCAATCAAATTCGGGTTCGCTTGTCTTTTTTCCCTCGCTCTTCACGTGTTTGTGCACCTGGTATGATTTCAGCCTGCCGGGCACCAGCAGTGTGGGATATTTCGAAAAAGGTGAAAACTTATCAAATTGAACACTACTGGCTCTATGTACAGTAGATGGTAAGAAGGGGTGTAATGATACAACAGTCAGACAGTTCAGACACAGAGGGGTCTCCGTACAATATATACAATAAGTGTTTCTGGAATTTGTGCCTTAGGTTTCCATTTTAAGTCGACTAAAAAAAATAATAATGAAATCAACACTAAAAGTACAGTAATAAAAAAAAATCATAGTATTTGTGCATTCTCATTCTGACTTTACAGTATAAAAAGAAGCTGTGCATTAGAATATGAGGGAGTTAAGCATAGCCAATTAAAAAAGAAAAATCAAAGGCTCAAAGGTTTTTTTAGCTATAGATTGCTGGAACAGCGGTTTGAGATTGTACTCAACACGAGCATGCAAGAGCATTATTCTGAAAACTTCTTTTTCAGAGGAGGGAATCTAGGTTTGATTCAAATGCAACATTTTATTTCACATCAAATAATGATAACGATACATCAAAATAATGACCCATCAAATAAGTTTTTTTAATATATATATATATATAACATGTTCTTCATGTCTGCTGAATTTATTGTTCGATGCACAGACGTATTGCATTGAGAGGCGTATCATTACACCCCAAATCGTAAGACCTGATTGGGTTCAAATATTTAGAATAAAAAAATAAAAAGGGTAGAAAAGGTTTGAATTGAGCACTATGAAGTCAACTGATTTACTAATAATTTCTTACTTCCTGAACATCTTGAAATACTAACAGATATGAATGTATTGAATAATGAAACGTGAAAAATAAATAAGAAAAACACGATCGATAATAAAGGGACAAACTAATTAAATAGTCTCCAAATAATAATTAATGATCCCTTCAAAGGACAAAAAAA
>JAAGKR010002566.1:0-68320 GCA_011419295.1 Clarias macrocephalus | reverse complement strand
TTTTTTTTTTCGCACTCAGCATTTCTCTCAACTTCTTTTCTTTCTCATCTTTTGCTTTAGCTTGCATTTTGGAATCTTTATCATTATTTTTAAGAAAAAAACACCATTATGAAGATTGCCAAAATTATTTATTTAAATTGACAGAGGTACTACTTTTGAATTTATATCAAGGATAATTCTATAGTCATTATTATTATTATATAAAATAGATGAAAAATATCAAAAAATAAAAAAGAAGGGTGGAAGGGTACAGAACACTGACTGGGAAAGTGTTCTATTCTTTATCCATTATTTTCTTTTTCTTTTTTTTTAATGTTGGGATGTGATCAATGAATGATTAGCGTTTTACCATGGCATCATGTTCAAAGATTAAAGAGGAAACCGAGTGAATACCGTGAGAGTGATACGGACGGAAGACGTGTGTCCGGTTTCTCCGATCTCTTCAGATTGTCGAGCTTTCCGAGGACTGCATGGGGACCTGAAATGTTGAGTAAAGTGTCGGGTCAAAAAAAAAAAAAAAAAAAAAACGTTTTTATTTGTCATACTAAGGAGTTCTATAATGATGTTCATATAAATATAAAGAGATCACTTTTATTTGTGGATAATCCAGGGAAAATGGTTTGGTAAATAAAGTCCTTAGTCATGTTTGCACACATCTGGTTTGATTAGGCAATCAAATTCGGGTTCGCTTGTCTTTTTTCCCTCGCTCTTCACGTGTTTGTGCACCTGGTATGATTTCAGCCTGCCGGGCACCAGCAGTGTGGGATATTTCGAAAAAGGTGAAAACTTATCAAATTGAACACTACTGGCTCTATGTACAGTAGATGGTAAGAAGAGGTGTAATGATACAACAGTCAGACAGTTCAGACACAGAGGGGTCTCCGTACAATATATACAATAAGTGTTCAATAAGTGTACAAAAGGCTCAAAGGTTTTTTTAGCTACAGATTGCTGGAACAGCGGTTTGAGATTGTATTCAACACGAGCATGCAAGAGCATTACCGCTATTCTGAAAACTTCTTTTTCAGAGGAGGGAATCTAGGTTTGATTCAAATGCAACATTTTATTTCACATCAAATAATGATAACGATACATCAAAATAATGACCCATCAAATAAGTTTTTTTAATATATATATATATATAACATGTTCTTCATGTCTGCTGAATTTATTGTTCGATGCACAGACGTATTGCATTGAGAGGCGTATCATTACACCCCAAATCGTAAGACCTGACTGGGTTCAAATATTTAGAATAAAAAAATAAAAAGGGTAGAAAAGGTTTGAATTGAGCACTATGAAGTCAACTGATTTACTAATAATTTCTTACTTCCTGAACATCTTGAAATACTAACAGATATGAATGTATTGAATAATGAAACGTGAAAAATAAATAAGAAAAACACGATCGATAATAAAGGGACAAACTAATTAAATAGTCTCCAAATAATAATTAATGATCCCTTCAAAGGACAAAAAAAAGAAATCAAAAATTAACTTTAGTTGTGGAAACTGGATCATGTTATTGATCTGGATACCAACAGATGTTCCTGGAAACATTTATAAGAAGAATGATTGTTTTGGGTAGAGACAGATAAAAGTAATCTATTGAATATTTATCTAAGGAAATGATTAATAAAGTAATTTGAAAGTAATTGTAATCATAGAAATCAAATAAGTCTATAGATGCCTTAGCATTGCGTTCATATTTCAGAAGCTTCTCTCAATCTTTTTCTCTCACACACACACACACACACACTTTCTCTAGACAGAGAGACAGCAATCCAACATTGCGACCTCTGTACTTGAAAATTTTGAAAAATCAGTGAAAATTTGAAGTTCAGTGCATCGTAAAGAGTAAATTGTAAAAGTGTAAATGCTTCATTGGATGCACCCATTCGGCCAATCACATGGCAGCAACTCAACACATTTAGCCATGTAGACATGGGCAGGACAACCTGCTGAGGTTCAAACTCAGTATCAGACTGGAGAAGAATGACTTTGAACATGGCATGGTTGTTGGTGCCACCTGAGTATTTTCGAAAAAACTGCTGATCTGAGATTTTCACAAACATCTATCTCTAGGGTTTACAGAAAATGGCCTGAAAAAGAGAAAATGTTCAGTGCAGGCGGTTCTCTGAGTATAAATGACTTTTTGATATCAGAGGTCCAATGAGAATCTCGAATGTCGAACCTTGACACAGATGAACTACAGCAGTATAAGACCACATCGTGTACCGCTCCTCTTTGCTAAGAACATGAAAAAAAGAAGATTGGAAAAATTTTGTCTGGTCTGGTGAGTCTCGATTTCTGCAACATTAAGATGGTATGGTGAGAATTAGGCATAAGCAACACGAAAGCATCCTGCTTTATATGAATGTTTAAGCTGGCAGTGGTAGTGCAATGGTTTGGGGGATATTTTCTTGGCACACTTTGGGCCCCATAGTACCAGAGTATTGTTACTGACAATGTCCCTCCTTTTATGACCACAGGACACCTACAGTATCTTCCGCCTGATAAAGTGCAATATTACAAAGCTAAAATCATCAACTATCAAAATCATGAGTTACTGAATGGAAGGTCAGCAGTTCGAGTCCCAGCTCTACCAGGTTGCCATCGTTGGGCCCTTAAGCAAGGCCCTTAACCCTATCTGCTGTATAATGGCTAACCCTGCGTTAACCCTATCCGCAGTTACTCTGGGATATGCGGGGAAAGAATGTCACTGGGCATTAATGTATACAGTATGTGAAAAAATAAAGGCTTAACTTATATTAACTTATTTTTATATAATCATAATGTGGAACAAAATATTTTAATCATATTGCATATTATTTAAGTAAGCTACTATCATATCAAAGTATACTATTTTTTCAGAAGGTACACTATACTGGGTAGGTTTTCCACTAGGTTTTGGGGCGTGGCTATGGGGAATTGGCCTCAAGGGCACTGGTGAGGTCAAGCAATGATGTCTGTCAAGGAGACCTACTGAAGACATGTAAGGATGTTCAGTGGGGTTGGGGTCAGCGCTCTGAGCAGGCTGCTTAACTTCTATTACTTCAACCATATGAACTAAATTGTACAACACTCCATAAACAAAAAAAAATTATGTGGTAATAATTAAGTTAAATAACCAACATCATCATAAGTCTCATGTACGTTGGTTGCTTTCTTTACTGAAACAAGTGGGTACATACTGTACAGTACATGTTGGACTCCATATGTTGCACAAATACGGAAATCACAAGTCTTTGAGTTTCATCCATGTGCCATTTTTAAATGAATTTTTCAATAAAATATCATTTAAAACACTGAGCCGACATCTTGAAATCCGATGTGCTCTCTAACCAGATTGGTATACAAAGGGAAACCTCCACTTCAGCTCCTCTTTTGAGGACAATTACAGTAGGCTGTCCTCTGTTTTAGGGTGACAGATAAAATCTTATCCCTCCAGCATATGATTGTCTCTGTCTCCTTAAGACAGCGGACAGACAAACGAGACTAGTCTCTGGTGACTCTTTTTTTTCGTTTGCAGTCACTATAGAGAATGTCACCACAATAACCTGTGGCTTAAGCTTGGTTGCGTAGCAGATGCTGTTTTCCCTGCATACATACTTAGGTGAGAAAAAGGACAACAGGCTACATATGTTTCATAAACAGGGTAGATCACTGTGACTTTTGATCATTTATATTTAATGTAGGCAGCACAAAGACTTGGTGCTTAGCACTGTAACCTTGCACCTCCAGGGTCGAGGGTTCGAGTCCCACCCTGTGGTCTGTGTGCATGACGTTTGCATGTTCTAACTGTGCTTGGTGGGTTTGTGGGTCGTGTTTCCTCCCACAGTCCAAAGACATGCAGATTAGGCTAACTGGCGTTTTCAAATTGCCCGCAATGTGTGAATGAGTGTGTGTACAGTGTGTGTGCCCTGTGATGGATTGGCAACCTGTCCAGGGTTAACCAATGCCCCAATCATACAGGTGATCCTTGGCTTTAATAAACCTAAAAGCAGGTTCTTTCATTTCAGAAAATGTTGATTAGTGTGGCTAGATTGGGCATGATTAAGTGGATTTTATTAATACTATTAATACTAAATTAGTGCAGGTGGGTAAACAATACTTGTTCTAGATTAAGAGGAGCTTCAGAGTTTCTCAAAACCATTTCTCTACATCAAACATTTTATATTTTATGGCTGATTTGAAGGGGCGGCACGGGGGCTTGGTGTTCATCACTGTCGCCTTGCACCTTCAGGGTCTGGGTTTGATTCCGGGACAGATTTGATTTCCACCTCGGTGTGCATGGAGTTTGCATGTTCCCTCGTGACCCTGTATACAGGATTAAGTGGTATAGATGATGAGTGAGTGAGCTGATTTGAGACAAAAACCTGTCCATCCTCCAGCCAACCAGTCATCATGACCTTAATGGGCATGCTTAACCACTTCAATGTCATTCATTATTTGACAGAGCCGCTGATCGACCACTGTGAGGGTGTTTATCACAAGTGCATGAGAGGATTGAAGGTGGGCTCCCATGCTGAGGGCACACTCCTGTCCAGCAGGTGGGGGCATTGTTGTGCTGTGCTGCTGCTATTGATTTCATAACTTCGACTGCCTGCTGTTGTGCAACATTCTTATGTGTGTTTGCAGCACTAAAAAATGTAAATGTACAGTGACAGAACGTTAAAATGAATATCAACAACAAAAAAAAAATGGTGGTTTTGTGTGCATTTTGCCTTTCTGGAAACTGGCAACTAAATGCGGCAAATAATGCGGCAAACCAAGGTTCAGAAAGTAAAAGTCCTGACATAGGTTCATTCCAGCCATTATCAGTTTTTGAGTTTGTTGTACTCATTCATATTAATTGTTCTTTACTTGCATTATTGAGGAGCCTAACTCATACTATTTAATAGCAATTATAATTTTTTTTTGTTCAAAAATCAAATAAATTGTTGTTGGTCTTTCGGCTGCTTCCGGCAACGGGTCGCGACAGCAGACACTCCGGTCCGCACACAAGCTCGGCACAGGTTTTACACCAGATGACACAACCCTCCCATTTTATCTGGGCTTGGGACAGGAATTTCATCCAGTTGTTGGGAATTGAACCCGGGCCTTTCGCATGGCAGACAAAACACCCACCACTGAGCCACCAGTGCCCTATCGCCCTGATGACGTCAGACACAAAATCACTAGGCTGAAAGATTGAAAGTTGGTGGAACTTTGGAATTTGTTTGGAATTTAAAGAGCTCAACACAACTAATATAACAAGTGCTTTCTCCAAAGTCAACACGAATTTTCATTTTCATTTTATTTTAATGACTACTACATTATTCAAATTATTCAACCCCTTGATGAGAATCATCTTGACTACTTAGTAAAGCCCCTTTAAGCTATTATGAGCTGCTGCAAACATGATGTACAGCCAGACACTTGCACCTGGCAGTGATTCTGAGGAATCTTAGCCCATTCCTCATGGGCAATGGCCTCTACTCCATTAAGATTCTCGGGTTTGCGTGCTGCAATAGTTTTTTTTTTTTTTTAATGTTTCTATTGGATTCAGTTCAGGAGACTGTTATGGCGACTCTAGGACTTCATCTCGACCAAGCCTGGGTGAACCTTGAGGGATACTTGGGATCATTGTCCTTATGTCCTTGGAATGTCCAATAACACTGACGTTCCTCAAAGATCATGACATTTTCCTGCAAGGTTGCTTGATTGAATCGAGTGGCCTCTACATGCTGCAGGTTTCCAGAGCCAGAGGAAGCAACGTAGCCCCAAAGTGTCACCAATGGATCATCATGCTTCACTGTAGGCAGGGTGCACTTTTCTGCATATGTTTCATTCTTTTTCTTCCAAACACACTGTACCGCTGATTTATAGGCGCAAAAAGGTCAAGTTTTGTTTCATCAGTAGATAGAAAAAAAATCCTAAACTTGTCTTTTTATATAGTTTCTAGCATATTGCAGCCAACTTTACTTGTCTTTTAGGGTCAGTAGTGGGGTACGTCTTGAGTGGACCTGTAGTGCAGACCTTCAGTGCCTCCTGGTACCAAATCTTTCTGCAGGTCTTTTACAGTCAATCAAGGGTTTTAGCATGTGCATAGCGGCTAAGCATAACAAGTCCTAATTGAGTTTGGAACTTAGGCTCTATGGTCCCTAAATGGTTCAATCTTGAGCTTGAAGAAAAAGTAAAAGCCTCTATTTGTCTCTATTCTATTTGTCACATGTATATTAAAGCAACTCAGCTTGTTAGAAAGAACAGAGGGCCAGATATGAGATTGTGCTCAAATGTTATGGGCCTTGTTCAAGGGCCCCAACAATGGCAGCTTGGAGGATTGCAATGGGAGCTGGAAACTGAAACTCAGAGCTTCTGATCAATGACTCAGAGCCTTAATCCGCTCAGCTACAGTACTACTGCCCCTGTTGACATGGTATCTTCATGAATCTTTTGTGCATATTGTCTCCATGAGTTCTCTCCGGCTTTGCCTCTCCAAGCCAAGCTGGTGTGAACTGTCTACTTGCTCCTATTAAATGTGAATGAGTGTGTGAATTAAAGTGTGTGTAGTCTGCCGTTATAAATTAGCCTCCCATACAGTATGTATATTATATTTCTGTCTGTTCTCAGGATAGCCTCCAGATACACCACAATCCTGAGACTGAGAAAGCCATTACTAAAGAGGAATGAATCAATCAGATGGATCAAAGTAAGTGGTCATTACGACCCGGGATATGAACCGAGCAGAGTTTGTTATATTCAATTTTCAAATTCAGATTTCAGATCGAAGATAAAAGAAAAGACACAGTTATTCCAGAGACTCAAGGATATTTATTAACAGGTTCACTGATAATCCTTAATTGCATGAGGAGCAAAATACAAAAATAGTCTAAGGTTTGTCCAAGCGTTGACCTCAAACAGATAGAGGTAGTAACAGATTCAAGATTTACTGATCAGTTTGAAAATAAAATTCAGTTAAATGGAACAGATCTGCACAACAGATTAGGACTTTTTAAAGAATGTATTAATTTATATCTAGTGTAGTAGGATTTAAACCAGAATGTATGATAACTGTATTAACCATTTCATTTTTGTGCTGTTTGATTATTACAATGGTCTATTATTTTGTATCTGCATTTGAGCTTTCGAAACCCTATTCAGCAATGTACTGTATCATGACTATAGTGCCCACCAAAATATAAATGGTATTGAGGTAATAGTAAATGTGGACAGTAGTGATACTAAAACCAAATTTGCACATGGGAGGGAAAAAAACTAAAATTGTTAAGCCCAATAAAATTGCTCTCTTTGGTAAAATAACCAAGACATTTTCAGGGTGTAGGAACACAGGAACATGAGTCTACAAGAAAATGATTCCACAGTAGTTGACTAATAACTTGCATAATACATTTTCTCAGAGGTTGAAAGGTTATGACTTTGCTCCAGCTCCACCTCCTTCCTTGAGTCCGTATAGAATGAAGTTTCTTTCACATGCAGCATCACACCGCACCTTTCTGGTGCGTCAATCAGAAGAGGTTCCCTCTCCAGCCACTAGGACTTGTCTTCATTCTTCTTCTTCTGGAACCTCCTGAACTGGGATTGGATGGCAACGGCTGCCTTTTCTGTTTCAGGGGCATCCATGTCGATGTCAAAGTCCTCTGGGACGTCCTTTTTGGAGGAATCTGGAGATGGAGAAGATGTTTTTATTATTATTATTATTATTATTATTATTATTATTATTATTATTATTCCCAAGCATTGTTATTTCATTTTTTTCTGCAAGGTTTTATATCACTGAATTAAATAAGTACATAAAATGTGGTCAGGATGAGGAAACGTTGGTTAAAGCTCAGTTAGACAATAATCTTTTTGCATTTTGCAGAGGAAAATAGATTTCTGCGTATATTTATACACCATCTATTCTTTACAGTCCTGCTGAGCACATGCTGAAATTACATAAAATGTTGATCTTTTGTTTTTCCAACGGATCATTTAGCATATGGCTTTTAGAACATCTAAATGAAGCCCATATGCTGAGTTGAGCACCTGCTGTTTAGGAAAAAAAAAAAAAAAAGATGCTCAGCTTTATGAAATCACTTTATCATAGCGATGTGCTAAACTTAGGAGAAGAATTGGTTAAGCTGGAAGACGAAGGTTATAGTACTAAGCATCACTGAGTTCATAAAGAGTGAGAATAGAGACAGAATCAACAATGTCTCACATGTTTAAATCTGCCCCACTGTGTTGACTTAAAAAATGTAAAAATGGAAGAAGTTAGTCATTCATTCTCACAATGCAGCTTGAATATCTGTCATAGTGGCAGCTCACACTCCACATTTACTATAGGCTCAGACATTACATTAAGACATTTATATGATTTCTTCACTGATTTTGATGTAAAGCTTTTTAATTTTGAATTGAAAAATGTCTCAGTCTGAGGCAGCGGATGGAGATAAGTTATAAGGATGAGGAAGAAAAGAAGGTTTGTGTGTGTAAAGAAAGAAAATATGGAAGTAGGACTGAACATCCACTCACAAATAATGTTTCTTACACTTGTAGAAAATGTAGAAAATGTAGAATGTTTCTGTAGTAAATATATAAATATGCAGAGATTGAAATTTTTTTCTGGACTTTAGTCTTTAGTTTTAGCAAATTTTTCTTAATGTTTTTTTTTTTTTTTTTACCTTTATTTAAGCAATATCACACGAGAGGGAGCGTTGATGTACTGAAAATCAGCAAGGCTGTGACATGGCCCGAGATATCACATCCACGATGATATCGAGTACAACAGCACAACCTCAAGCATGATACTTTGCGACACATTGCGACAAACACCAAATTAATTCTCAACACATTAGGATTTGTTTGCTTATTGTTTGCTTACCAATTTATTTTGCTCCACCAATATGTATCTTTCTGCAACAGGCAGAACTAACTAACCACAATCAGTCAGTTACACAGTCATCTGACGTAATTTTACAGGTGTACGGCCTTCTTTAGGATGTTTGCACCCTTCAAATGTTTTATCGCCAACTGTTTGGAATCTTCTGTAATGCCAACTGTTTTACGCCTTCTTTCATCACAAGTCCCAGTTTGACTTGAACGCTCCCCTAAAATTTGCATTCATTTATTGATTATTGTTCAGAAATGCCTTTTAAGAGGAAATTGTGGAATTTTTAGAGATTAATATTTTTATAAGAGTTTCTAAGGATTGGTCTTGGCTTGGATTCTCCCACGTTATAAACATCAAAATCTAATTATACAATTATATTATAACCTGATTATGTAATTATACAACCGTCCCATTTTTAAGTCAACCTTAATTAATGCACGAATTTCTGTAATCCTCTAAATTGTTTTCGCTTACTTGGTGGATATATTTATACTTCTATATGGTATACGATATGGTTCCTAATAGTTCGTTTTAAGATTCAATAACTGACTCGATAAATAAATGCATAGTACTGTGAAGTTGTGAAGTTTTGCATTTGCATCCTGGGAGAATGTAAAATATAGGTCTCAATTGTACTTTTTAATTAAAAAAATATATATTATAAATTAAATTTTTAACAATTAAAAAAAATGATAATAATAATTACAGCAGAATTCACATTTATTTTAATACCCATCATTGTATTCCTTTACTAAGTACACTTTGTATTACGGAAGTCTGAATTGTGACAGGTAACATTCAGTTAGTATTAACTATTAGGATGCTTTTAAGCATTAGATTTATTTAGTTTATTTCCCCCAGGTTTTTCCTTGGGGTCCTTGATTTAATTGTAAAATGTGCATTGATTCACTATTAGAGACCACAATTAGTGCAATTCATTTAATCTACTGTTAATCTAAATTTAATCTATCTACTTGTTTTTGAGTCAAGAACTTCAGTGCTTTTATTACCTCTTTAAATATGACCATAATCATCATGTTCTGAGGGTCTCCCTGTTTGGCTGGTGTGAAGAATGTAGTGGAATTTTGTTGTGGAATTTTGTAGTAGACTTTGCTACTTCACTAAACTGCCGGCACATCAGTATTGAATATGGCTAGCTGTTCTTCCCATTCTTCAGCCCATAAACATGATCGAGGTTTATCTAGTATATCATGGCTACTGGCTTTGCCTCACAGGTTCCTGCCGGGAAAGCAGTTTACTTGATGGACATTGAGAAACTGTTATATTATTGATCTGTCTGCTTTAATCTAAGTGTGGCCCTTTCGACCAGCATACATGTAAGAGCTGCGAATGGCATGTTGCCAGTACTGTAAATAACTGTAGTAAATGTTCTCAGAATCAACTGGAGAACTGTATTTGAGCCAAGGTTTCAGAATGCCAACGCCTTCACTTAAAATCTGTGTATTTGTATTTAATCTTTTTTTTTTTTCTCTCTTCCCTGGGCATTATACACATAATTGGCCCTCAAGCGCAAAAAGAAAAAGAAAAAAGGTACATTTTTACCTGAACTAAGAACTAAGAATTCCTGCTGTTCTGTAGCATGTATCACAAAAAACTAGCAGAATTAAGCATCAGAAACCAAAATTAGATCAACAGATTCGATTAAATTTTAATCTGTATTGTACCCTGATTAAAAAGGTGCTATATTGCAGAATTCATTTGTGCATGATTTCTTTCCCCACTTCTTTGAAATAAATGCCATTCATTAAAAAGCTAAACAAAAATAACACATTTAAACCATTTCCTAAAAATGAAAATGCGATGTTCATTTGCATTGTAGTATTGTTCATACTAGGAGCTGTTCATGCTGTGAAACTAATAGCTTACAATGAATTATACATAAGGGTGTTTTAAAACTGCGCTTTACTTAATGAACATCATACACACGGCCTCCTCCTATTGAGACAAAAAGTCTGCCAAACAAAACAAACACATTCGGCTTACTAATGATCCACTTAATTGTATTACAGAACACCATAAAAGCCCACTGAGTAAAAGACGTGCACAGGCATAGCTAGAGATGCGTTCTTATTATGCTTAAATGCCATTTTATGTGCATCATGGGTATCTCCTGGGTAGTTGGCTCTCACTTACAGATAACAATTTCCTCATAGCCTACCTTCCCCAGAGTCAGAGTAGCTTTATTACACCGTGTGAGTTCTGTAATGGGTTTGAATGACTTTTACATTCTGAATATTCAAACTTTGAGCAATTTGTAACCAAAATAATTAGCATTATCAATTTTCTGTTGAGGTGCATTATTGGGTTAGAAATCCAAGACCTCAGGTAGACACCAATGAAGAATGATCCTGAGTTGTAGAACCATAATTACATAATTAACTACATAACCTTATGCCTTATAGGATTTTTGGAATTTGGTGTTATTATGGAATATCATATTATAACATTATATTATATAATATTTGCTCTTAACATGTTCATTCTCTGATATGATATGATATATTCCTCTCCATCAGTGACATAACACATATAACTTACTGAGACTCCAAACACTGCAGCAAGTTTCCTTCAGCTTCTATACTGTACTTATGCATATTTGACTAGAAGGAAGGAAAAAGTCAAGAGCAAGCAAAGGCACCTTTGTTGCAGTCAGAACTCTGCACACAATTTGAATATATTGCAAATGCATGTTGCAGGTATGTACATGCTGGGCCATTCAGGAATAACAGTTATGTCAGTGAACTTATTCATATATGTGACTGATAACGAGGACTAGTGTTACAGCAATATTATTTCCAGACAAATGGTGCCAACCTTATATGTTCTGTGCCAAGATAAGCGATACATATGATATATAGATAGACAGACAGATAGATAGATAACTTTATTGATCCTTTGTACTGTACTTTTTACTCATATGTATACCCAGCAACACCTAAGTCAATATTCTTTTTTATATGTATTTTTTTCAAATTCTATTGTATTATAATTACGGTTTAGCATTACCTTGTCCTCCAGACGTTTTGCTGTTTCCACCAATAGCTGCAGATCCTTTGGTCTGCAAAAAAGAAAAAATATTTGTTGTCGTTTTCCTTCTTTATTCATGATCTGGTTATCATTCACATAAATGTACACCCAATATTCTGTAGAAATATTTGTTCCAATGGCATGGAACATAATCCCATGGCTTACATCTGTTTACCACATTTAAACTCAATTCCACAGGGGATTATAACATTTTACATCAGACACATTGAGGAATATGATACAGCTTATTAATACGGAATAATTGAAAAGACATTATATCATTCTACCATTTTTACATAGTATTGCTTTATTGACCTAAAGAAGTCAATAAACAAGGTCGATTCTCAGTGATGTGCAGTTTCAAGTTCAAGTTCAATTCTCTGTCGCCAGGGTCTAAACCAGGCAAAATTGATCATCTTCTCTGAGAGCGACATGAGCCAATCATGGGTGCCTGTGAGCTCATGCATATGGAAGTGACCAGATAGCGCATTCCTTCGAATGTGTTATGCCACCCCTTAATGATGCATGAGCCGCAGTTTGAAAAGATTTGGACAGCAGGCTTCACTGCGAGACTATGATAGCCTTTGCCTGTATTGCTTGGTGATAAAATCTGCAAGAAAGAAAAGGGGATTTGTCTTTATCTTCATTAATACACTGAGATTACTGGACTTGCAGTGGAGGGCAACAGGAGGACTTGTGGGTAATAATGCGCGAGATGCACCAGAGACACTTGAGTATCAGTATTTAGCTGTGTAATATAAGTGTTCTGTACAATTTAAAGGTCTGTGTGCTTCATTTAAACTAACCTAATATTTTTTTCACAAAGCTTGAAATAATAAACTAAATATGTCTTTAATATTGTATTCTCAAGATGTTATGAACTGAAATTGCATGATGGAAAAAGGGATGCAGTGCAGTACAGTCCCTGTGCAATAAAGGCAGACTAAATGGACTGGTTCAAATCTAATATCAGTTTTTTGGCACTAAATACAAAATAATTTTAACCTTTTTAAATGAAATCAAGGCAACTGTTGTTATTGTTTTCAGATTTTGACACCTTATGAAAAAAGATTTTTATGCATTTCACTTCTTCATGCCTGTAGGTTTCTGTTACTGCCCTCCAACATCCCCATATAATAAAGCTCTAAATATCTTTTTTTATTGATTTTTATCTAGAGATTTGCATCATTGCACTGCCTCAGCAAGTGAGGGAGCATTTAGAGAGCAGAAAAATTTATTGTCTATGCTTTGGTAGTCAAAGAAAAAAATATATATGACAAAGCACAATTTATCCTCACAGCACTCTTACTCCAGATAATGTACTGTGTGTGTGTGTGTGTGTGTGTGTGTGTGTGTGTGTGTGTGTGTGTGTGTGTGTGTGTGTGTGTGTGTGTGTGTGTGTGTGTGAGAGAGAGAGAGAGAGAGAGAGAGAGAGAGAGAGCTGCATTGAGATTTATATGCCGTTTACTAAAGTACATTACAATGAAAATTTCATATTCATTAACTATTTTATTGTGTATAGTTTAAGTCCAAAATTGAACTGCCTCAAAAATAAATCTAAATCTGCACGGGTGAGATAAAGGATAATTGATCCATAACAAGGAATGAAAAGGACTTTGGCATTATGAGTATTTGGAGATCAGCTTTGCCATAAACTCTTAAATGGAGATGAAGATTTAATAATCAAACTGTTGTAATTTATTCCCTTTCCAGTTTCATCATTGGCAATTTCCAGCTACCAGCCAGGGAGTATGACATGTTTCCCCCCAAGAGCTTAATAGTTATGTAACATAACTGCCTGAACTGATGTGAACTGCCTCTAGGCCAGATGCCATTAAAGAACACTAAGCTGATATAATATCTGTGTGTGTGTGTGTGTGTGTGTGTGTGTGTGTGTGTGTGTGTGTGTGTGTGTGTGTGTGTGTGTGTGTGTGTGTGTGTATGCATATGTGTGTTAGAGAATGATATATTGTACAATTTATCATTTTAACTAGAAACAATGTAACATTTCAATGATAAAGTCAAATCCAATACCAGGTGACCCATATCCTTTTGGCCAAGTGTCTAATTAATATACTATATATTGCCTATTCTACAAAAGATTATCATCATTTAATAAGTTAAATGTTTAACTAAAATTTGTATTGCATTGTAAACACTAGACAATGACACCAAATAACTTTGCAGAAATGTAGATATTTTTATTATTTTGATTTAGATCCTTAATGAGTGAGACAGAGGAGAAAGTGGCAAGATGCTACATGTTCACTTCTCATGACTGAGCAGACTGAAAATGGAATCTCAGAGGTTCTAATTTTGGAGTAATGTCAGAAATATCATATATTAATAATAAATTCTTGTTGTTGTTTCTAATACAAAATTTTGTATTTTGTTGTTGCTTATTACTTTCTTGAGTAATATGCATTTCCCCTTAATTCTGATTAGTAGTTTCCTATTTATATTAGGTATTTGTTGTGATTTGCAACTCTTTTTTTTTATCAATAGTTTGATAAAAAAGTTTATTTATGTTGGTTTTATGTTGTTACTTTCAGTCGGTTACATGATTGCTGTCTACTACTCAACATAATCTCCATCGTAAGCAATGCAATTTTTACCATCGTTGAACCCAACTGTCTATTGAAATCTTCTTTGAAAATCCACTTTGTCACAACTGCACGTCTCCCACTGCGCTATAGAATGTTCACAGACAAGAATGATGTGCACAGATGGATGAAGAAGCTTATGGAAGGGTAAACCAGCGGTGAAAACAAACCTCGCAATGGGAGACCATCTGGGATTTTCAAATGCATCGGTTGTGATGGAGACTATGTTAAGTACCTTTTTACAGGGGTAAAAATAGTTACTTTACCAAAACATGCATTTTAAACAACTTATGTCAGTTAATAAGAAAAACACTTTTGCATTACTTTTGGTACAGCCCTCAGAGTAATGGAGTTATTTGATTATGCATGATTCAGTGCTTTGTGTAGTGAGTAAAAAATATTCATATCCCTAATCCTTGTCAAGATAGAGCTGATAATATTCTGACAATTCTGATAATAATAATAATAATAATAATAATAATAATAATAATTATTATTATTATTATTATTATTATTATTTTATTTATTTATGTGGTCCAAAGTCGATTAGCCAAAGAGTCTAGTAAAATCTAAGTAATTTAAATAAAAGATATATGATCTTCATGATTAACATGGTATCTTTCCTAAATTGGAAATTTAATTAAAAATAAATCACTATCAATCAGCAGCAAGCATGGGATTTAATTCCATAAAGTCAGCACAAAATAGCAAAATTTAATCTCTCATTTATAATCCAATCCCACTCTTGTCGCTGATGTGGTGCTTTCATTTTTATCTTTAACCTAAATTTTTTAAAGTTAAGCACTTGGAAATGCTGATATAGAGCACATTAGAAAGTTAAATGGACAGTAAGTTGATATATATATATGCACATTTCTAGATAACAGATACTGTACCAAAGAGAGAGAAGAGAAAAGAAAAGGAATGGCATAGTTTAATACCATTTTTATGATAGTTTAGTAAAGTAAATATCGTATAATACAGAATTGTACAGTATAGTATAATACAGTATATTATAGTATAACAATATACAGTAGAACTGTGTAGTGAATAATGCACACTGCACTTAAGGCTCATAAAAAAATTAACAATAATAAAAAAAATAATAATAATAATAATATCATTCCATTCAAAATCATTTTCATATGCCTTAAAAATATTAGTGTAACCGTATCTCATTTTAAAACCTATTTAGACAAATAATGGAAAAGGCAGTAATAGGCGCCTGATAGTTAAAGAACCAAAAATGAATCCCAGATTAAAGCATCAAACCTACCTCACTCATGGTAAAGCTGTAATTTTCTGTATGGATTTTCTCTCCTACACCGACTGTAGTGCCCTCCGTCTTTCCCCAGTGTGTGTGAGAATCAAACAAGAAGCTTTATAAAGTATTAAAGCCTTCTCTTCTGTCATCATGTTTCACCCAAACCAATAAGAGCTCCTTCAGCAAATTTGCATCAGAGGTACCGCCTACCCTTTTACCATTGGCTCTTTTCCAAAAGGCACATGTACACTGCATACCGTATACTGTACCTCTCTATACTGTTCCCCATTTGTAGAATGCAATAAGTAGCTATTTATTATCTTGCATACTATCCATGTGAATGCCTGTCAGGTACATTGACCTGGAAGAGCAGGGCCCTTAACCCTCAACTGCTCATGAGATAAATGTCCGTCATTCTGAATAAGCTTATCTGCCAAATGCCATATGAATATAAAACGAACAAATAAACAGTAGGAAATGGAAAGATGTAACCTTCTCTGAAAATTATACCACATTCCTCATGCAAGCCCGTAGAGGAGATTGACAGAATACCACTTGTCATAGGCAACACAAAACCCTTAGCAAAGTGAGTGTCAAAGGAAAGCTAACACTGGGCTGAAAAGAAAACATAAACAGCAGGGTCAGGTAACAGCCTTCTCATATCACGGCCACTCTGTGCAACCTACTGGTGGTATGTCTAATTTATTCATCAGCTGCCAATTTAATAGACGATTAACTGAAGAAGAGATTGGTGTATTGCTATGGCCACGAGGAAACTGGGCCACTGTGAGATTTGCTTCTTATGAATGCTGATTGAATAAATGAAAGCATTCACCTAAATGGTTTGTAGTATTTGTAGTCCTTGGAGTTGTTTTATTTGATTATGAGCCAGAGCCACTGAATCTTTTTCATCCTTGTTTCAGTCATAAGAGAAACAACTGTGTGCCGTAAAGCATTACGTTAAGACAGTTACTAATTCCTTTCTTATTAAGCATTTGAGGTAATTTTACCATACTGTAAAAAATAAACGTAAATTTTACGGTAAAAAACTGGCAGCTGTGGTTGCCAGAAGTTTACCATGAAAAATATGGTACCAATGTTCTTAGGTTGTACGGAATTGCACTCATTTTACTTGTTTGTTTGTTTTTTCAAGCCTGGCCGGGAATCGAACCCAGACCCTGGCGGGGCAAGGCAACAGTGCTAACCACTAGACTACTGGGCTTGCTACACAAGTGTTGTCGTGCACAAACAATCGTGCAGCAAGTTGTGCACAGTAGTGTAGCACTGTTGCTTTGTACCACCAGGGTCTGGGTTTGATTCCTGGCCAGGCTCGAAAAAAAGGAAACAATTAAAATCCATAGAATATACAGTATAATGAGCGTAATCCTGTATAACCAAAAATGTAAACTTCTGGCAACCACAGCTGGCATTTTTTTACCGTTAAATTTCCGGCTTATTTTTTTACAGTGCAATAACGTATTTTTTCCGGTAAAATTCTGGCAACCACAGCTGCCGGTTTTTTACCGTAAAATTTACAATTAATTTTTTACAGTGATTAACTGAAAAATACTGTTAATTATTCTTCAATAACTTTAATAAAAGTAGGGTTTGTTGCGCTTTAAAATGTAGTTTTAATTGTAATTATGGCCATTGTTTAAAGTAGTTCCTGTTCCGGTAGTGTGTACCACTAAAAGATTCAGTGGCCGTACAGAGTCCTGGAAAGATGGGAGAGCAGCTGAATACCAAAACCTACAATCAAAACGGAAGCACTTTCAGCAAAAAAAAATTCAGCAAATCCAACTCTAACCCTTGATCAAGAGCACTACTTGGTGTGTGGAACAAGGGATTCTACACCTGGCATCTCCCTGGCTTTGACCAAAGCAATATTGCTCAGAGAGGAGGCACTTACATTTTCTGATTTGTCTTCCAGACAAAAACATTATGTCATATATACAGTATATGATCTTGTATGATATTACATATATTGTATATTGTTTAAGCAATTTTGCAGTGTTTAAAAGAGGCAAATATGGAATGGAAAATTTCGTGCATGCACAATATGACTGAATCTTGTCAAGGAAACGTGTAATGATACAGCATGCAAATGTATGCTATACAATTGCATACGTTTAACTTTTAAACAACAGAGGAAACCTTTTTTTTTCTGATTTGTCTACCACACCAAACCATACTTCTAGCTCCTGCTCATCTCATAATGTCCCTGATGGGATTTTACCTAATAGCAGAGCAAACAAGGTCTCTAATATGATGAAGATGATCCCCTTCTTGTGTCTTCTTATACACCCTGATGTCTAGACAGAACCTGCTGCAGCCCAGAATATGGTGTATCAGGTTACTTGGTATATAGAGCCACTCCAGTGTCATGTTTAAGCAGCGTGAGTCATGTTAAGCAGGTTGAGGTTCAACCACAGCACAACCAGGTCTCCCTCTTCTCTTGGCCTCACATGGTCAGCTGAGCTATCACACCACGAGTCTGCTCCAGCTTTTGGTATCCCTCCTTTCTGAACCATCCTTCAGGCGAAAGTGCTAACGTACATGTTTTCTTCTACACTAATCAGTGATATAATCCTTTGGGCACAAGATGGGGGTACACCCTGGACAGAGTGCCAATCCATCACAGGGCACATATACATACACACGTAAATACGCACACAAAATTCGGGCAGTTTGTTATGTAAACCCCAATTAGCCTAATCTGCATGTCTTTGGAATGTGGGAGGAAACCGGAGGAAACCCACCAAGCACAAGGAGAACATTCAAACTCGACAATAGTATATCTACTGGTAAATCTACCAGTGTCTATGAGTATGATCACAGGTAAATCCACTGGTGAAGTAACTAAATAGGGAAAAACGTGAATACTTTGCAGGCAGAGAAGTGGTGACACATGCCAGAGTTCTCTCTGCCATCCTTGGGCCTTGGGCACTCATGAGCACTTGAGTGGTACCTGCTTCAATTGCTTTCTTTCCAAGAAGACGTCACCATTCTATTCATCTAGACTGATGGTTTTGAGCATGCATCATGCAGTTCACCTAGAAAAAAGGGACGCCCTCTCTACCAAGAAGTCTAATCCTTCTTCTTCCATATAGATCACATAATCCAATAATCCTAATCAGAATATAGTCTCAACACTAATTCAATACATTTGAGAGAACATGGAAAGAAATGAATGCATGATAGGGTGCCACATTATTAATGCATGATATTTTGCCAAGTCATTATATGGTAATAGCCCACCAGATGGAGAAGATTGGTGATCACTCCAGAAGCATGGAAATAAAATTAAGATTTATTGTATTCATAATATTAACTTGTCAGAAGAGCCATTTTTACAGAGGAATCTATCAGGCTCTAAGGTACGTAACTAAGAGACAATATTAAGCTTTGCAGCCTCATAAGACTGGCTGTCTTTGTCGATTTTCTGCAGTGCTTTTTTAATCTAAGTATGCTTTTCATTTATATGATACAGCATTATAATAATTTTACTGTTGCTTTAATAACGAATAAAAGTGTAATGAGAAAGTAAAACAGAGAAATGAAACTGTCGTCATGACTTACAGAGTCAGAAAGAGATTCTCCTTGACTGTGTAACCTTTAGTGCTGCTTAGATACTTTATAGGCATGGTCTGTTACAAAAGCCAAGGGCAGCACTTTCAAAACCTTATTGCTGACAGCTCATGCACCAGAGTGTGCGGCTGCTGATGCATGAGTGACTGGCAGTAATGAGTGGCATTGTAGATCAATTATCTTTGACATATATTGTATATTGTTTAGGTAATTTTGCAGTATTGAAGAGCGGCAAATATGGAATGGAAAATTTAGTGGGGGGAAAAAATTGTGCATGCACGATATGGCCGAAACCTTTGCAGCAATACAGTATGGACATTTGACCATGTCATTCCACAATGGTCCCCCTTTTCAGACGTAATACTCCTATTATGGTGCCCATTCAACCATAATAGGATTAATGAGATCAGGCACTGATGCTGGATGAGACGACCTAATTTGCAGTTCAGGTTCAGGTTTATCCCAAAGGTTTTCAGTGGGGTTGAGATCGTGGCCTGTGGGGGCCACCCAATTCTCATCACTTTGTGGCCTGGGGCAGTGTCATTATGAAATATGTTTGCAACCCTTAGTTCTTGTCAAGGGAAAGTGTAATAATACAGCATTCAAATGCATGGAATACAATTGCATACTTTTAACTTCTAAACAACAGAGGAAACCAAAAAGAGGAAGAACCACATAAAGGTATGATGGTTAGTGTTTTAACCTTTACTTGTTTAACTTTTGGCTATTAAGATCTGTGTTGGTATGTATACAGGTACATGTTGCTGGCTGGTTGACAGGTACATGGCTCAAAGGGATAATAATACTCAATACAACAGAATAAAGTTTTTTAAAAGGATGATGTGAATAAAACTAAGCATGAGCACAGGACCAACGTTCTGATTACAGCAGCATTGTAGCCGTCCTTTGAGGCTACAAAAATTTTTGCCTCTCCCCCTCATAACATTGGACTAACCAATTCCCTGCTGTTGTGCAAAATGGGCAATGCATATTTTCCCAATAACCAATCACTATTTATATCACAAATAATAACCTATCACTATCACTATTCCCAGGGAACAATCACTGATCACCATTGTTCCCAATAACCAACCACTGATCACCAGTGTTCCTAATGACCAAACACTGATCGCCATTATTCCAAATAACCAATCACTGATCACCAGTGTTCCCAATTGACCAATCACTGATCACCATTATTCCCAGTGAACAATCACTGATCCAGCATTATTCCCAATAACCAATCACACCATTATTGCCAAAAAAACAATCACTGATCACCAGTGTTCCCAATGACCAATCACTGATCACAATTGGTTTACAATTGATCATGATCAAATGAATATGATGAAAAGATGATTTCTTTACTTAATTAAATCATTTATTTGTTTATTTTGCATTTGTTCTTCTAATTGAATCACAATTTTCCCTCATTTTATTTTTAATCGCCAAAGCTCTATTTGGATGACATTATATCTGCAACTAGCCTTAAAATGCAATGGATTTGGGGCTGCCTAGGACAACACTTAATCTAAACAATCTATGTCTTGCCAAAGCTTAATGAAAAGCTTTGTGAGCAATCTTGCTGCAGGAAGCTGACGCACATTTAACCTGCTCTGATTTATACCAGAGGCCTTTTGCCTTGAGCAGAGAAAACTGATGAGCACGGTACAATCCTGTGCAGTGTTATCTGTCAGAGTGCTTTGTATCCCTCTCCTTGTGGGGACCACACTTTATGAGTACTGAAATGAAATACATATTTTGTATATTTTCAATAATGAGCTGCTTACACTTTCCACCAGACACACAGGGTAATTTTTTGACTATTTCAGAGCCATTTTAAAATGCTGTACAATTTTCAAGAGAACGCAAATGACCATGGGCTGATCACCTCCATCCTATGCCGCATTGATGCAGTAATGCTGCACCCCTGGGTCCCTGACCAAATACTGAGTGCATACATGAACATGCTGAATGTTTCTTTAATATACATAATGTATGACTGTTATGAAGAAACATCCTAATATTTTGAGATACAGGATTTTTTTTATTATTATTATTTTAATGAGTTGTAAATCATAATCATCAAAAGTAAATATAAAAAGGCTTAAAATATTTAACTTAACATGCAAATAATCTAGGCTTATATATTTTTATAAGCCTATTTTCATCTTTTTGGAATAAATAACTTTTTCATGGTTTTATTATTTTCTACAAGCACTGTGTATGTATGTATGTATGTATGTATGTATGTATGTATGTATGTATGTATGTATGTACTGTGTAAAAGTTTTGAGCCACCAATTATTTCTTCATATTTTATTTTTAATGCAGTCTTGAGGAATCATTCTTCAGCAGTTCATATGTACTAAAACATTAGTATACAGGTAAGTGCCCAGGATTGATCACTAGATCTAGCAGCATTGTACCCATCTTTTGAGAATTGATTTAATAAAAAGTCCAGATTTTAGCAACTGCTTGGCCTTGATATGACTCTTCAGTTCACAATATAGCTGCTGTTCATGAATTCTGAGAGAGCAGGATTAGTCAACTCTCTGCTATTGTGTAAAAATGTAATGAGCAGTCATATTTCCCAATAACAAATCAATGACCACTACTCTTCCCAATAACCAACCACTGATCACCACTGTCAACAATGACCAATCACTGACCACTATGGTTCCTAATAACAAATCACTGATCATCACTGTTTCCTATAACCAATCACTGACCACCACTGTTCCAGATAATTATTCACTGGTCACCATTGTTCCCAGTAAGCAATTGCTGACCACCACTGTTCCCAATGACCAATCCCGCAGCCTGGCTTTAATTTAATCTATGTAATTCAATTTGATTTAATATGATGAAATGAGAGATAGCGCAAGACAGTTGCACAGGACTGTATATATCACATCACTTAACTATACTCACTGAAGCAGAGTGCTGATAACGCTGCTGATGAATTAGAGTGCTTGCCATCTTGTATTCCTGCAAAGCTGGCAGGATTCTCCAGCTGCACCATGCTGAGGAAAAGGTTAAATAACTTTGTAGTGTTAAAAAGTTGCATGGCTAGGGAGGAAGAGGAAGCATTGAAAAATAATGAAAATAAATAAATATATATAGCACACAGCATCGTCAGAGACTCCTCCCACCCAAGTCACAAACTTTTTGATCTCCTTCCACCCAAGAGAAAGGATAGGAACATTCGCACCAGAATCAGCAGGTTCAGATTCAGCTTCAACTATCACAGTGCTAAACTCTACATTACACTGTTGAACTATTAAAAACACTTATATCTTTTACCTGTAATACATCCTGTAATGCTGTAATATGCACAACTGTAACTGTATATACATTGTATATGTATGTGTACATTGCACAATAAAACAGAGCTGCTTTTTTGTATAATTTTGTGTCTTTTTGTATTAAATGTATATACGTATATATTGTATATACATAAATATATACAGTATACAGTATATTGCACATATATTCTGTCATTTGTTATGGACATTACCTGCTATATTCCTGCTTATATCCCCTTATATATACATTACTGTGTATAAGTTTGGAATCAAAGAAAAACACACTTTCATGCGATTCACAAACAATTTTATCCATTCAACAAACAAGGTTAGGCGGATTTCTGATTGTAATGGTGTGACAATCTCTGGCTCTGAACCTTACTGATCTGTTGCGGGAGCAGCTTGACCATGTGGTACGGAGGAAGACTCCATCAAATCTTGTGGGAGATGCTCCAAGAAGCATGGGGTGAAATCTCATCAGATTATCTTGAACAGCTAGAATGCCTATGGTCTGCCAGGCTGTAATTGCTGCAAAAAGTTTTTTTTTTAATTGTATTTTTTATTTTATTTTTTATAAAGGTAACATTTGAAGAACACATCCATCATTTCCATCAAAATCATTATTTCTAATTCTGACAATGTCAGCATATCTTGTTCTTTTTTGAATTTTTGAGCGGTAGTATATATATTATAAATGTATAATATTATAGTGTAATATATGTATAATATTTAGTCCTGTGTGGTTTTGTGATTGAGTGTCCGTATTGCCTGCGGGAAGAAGCTCGTTCTCGGTCTCTCTGTGTTGGCCTTCAGAGAGCGGAAGTGCTTTCCTGACCGCAACACAGGCTAGGGGCTCGTCTGTCCTTCATGGTGCTGTTCCCAAACCTGGTTGTGATGTATCCCGTCAGGATGCTCTCTATGATGCAGGAGTAAATGTTCCTGAGCACCTTAGAGGGGAATTGAAAGTCTCTCAAGCGTCTAAGGTGGTAGAGACGCTGCTGGGCCTTTTTCACCATGTGATGTGAACAATGAGGTATCTGAAGCTGTCCACTCTCTCCACTCAATATATATACACACTCACCTAAAGAATTATTAGGAACACCATACTAATACGGTGTTTGACCCCCTTTCGCCTTCAGAACTGCCTTAATTCTATGTGGCATTGATTCAACAAGGTGCTGATAGCATTCTTTAGAAACGTTGGCCCATATTGATAGTGTAGCATCTTGCAGTTGATGGAGATTTGTGGGATGCACATCCAGGGCACGAAGCTCCCGTTCCACCACATCCCAAAGATGCTCTATTGGGTTGAGATCTGGTGACTGTGGGGGCCATTTTAGTACAGTGAACTCATTGTCATGTTCAAGAAACCAATTTGAAATGATTCAAGCTTTGTGACATGGTGCATTATCCTGCTGGAAGTAGCCATTAAAGGATGGGTACATGGTGGTCATAAAGGGATGGACATGGTCAGAAACAATGCTCAGGTAGGCCGTGGCATTAAACGATGCCCAATTGGCACTAAGGGGCCTAAAGTGTGCCAAGAAAAGATCCCCCACACCATTACACCACCACCAGCAGCCTGCACAGTGGTAACAAGGCATGATGGATCCATGTTCTCATTCTGTTTACCCTAAATTCTGACTCTACCATTTGAATGTCTCAACAGAAATCAAGACTCATCAGACCAGGCAACATTTTTTCTTTGTAAACCCTAGAAATGGTTGTGCGTGAAAATCCCAGTAACTGAGCAGATTGTGAAATAGTCAGACCGGCCCGTCTGGCACCAACAACCATGTCACGCTCAACATTGCTTAAATCACCTTTCTTTCCCATTCTGACATTCAGTTTGGAGTTCAGGAGATTGTCTTGACCAGGACCACACCCCTAAATGCATTGAAGCAACTGCCATGTGATTGGTTGATTCGATAACTGCATTAATGAGAAATTGAACAGGTGTTCCTAATAATCCTTTAGGTGAGTGTATATAATTAATAAATTAATCATTTAAATATTTATACAAGTTTTTCTTTTCCTGAAGAATAAGTATGCATTTTTTTTTGGCTGACTCTGTAAATGCTTTGCAACAGTGACCATTGTTACAAGCGCTAGAGAGAGAGAGAGAGAGAGAGAGAGAGAGAGAGATTTTTTTTTTACAAAACAGAAAGCTTCTAGTCCCAACCAGAATTCTGTAAAGTGCATTTATTTATTTATTTTTAAAAAGAATACTTTGCCTCCTATTTGTATTTGCATCTGTTTAAAATGGATTTTGTATCAATTTTACATGTATGTTTATTCATTTGGTTACATCCCTACTGTTTAACACTCTAAGCTTTGGCGTTCATGTGCAAGTCCTAGTTATCTCCAAACACAGATAGTGTCACTACCGTATTATAATTTAAAAAAATAAATAAAATAAAAAAATTAAAATAAATAAAATTAAAAAAATATATATATTTTTTTTTTTAAATCACTGTTTGCATGTCGAAGTTGAGACTGTGGCTGGATTGTGGTCTTATATGCATAGTAACAGTATGGATCAATGGAATATCTTGTCATTTTAAAAAAATCTAATTTTAATTGTGTATTAATTAAATAGACTAGATTTTAGAAGCATTACAGCTTGTCTATTGGATTGCAGAAGGACAAGGCCTGAGATAGGATAGAAACAAATTGGTTGTACTGTCCACTCAGTGACAAGGTGAAGACGTCTCTTCTGACACAGATAGGGGAAAGCATCCTTGAGAACACGTTGTACGGTAGATTATGTTGTCAGAGACATTTGAGTATAAAATGGAAAGGCTGACATCTGTTTGCTGTATGAAACTTTCAGTAAACCATCGCTACTTACCATTGCTCTTACCCAGTCAATGATTTACTTTTCTTTATACTGTAGTTTTCAGGATTTACACCAACAATCTCGATAATCAAAGGAAGGAATACGACTCATTTTTATGTGTTAAGGGAAGCAAGGTTTATTTTATGCAACCTGTGCTGAGAAATGACATGGGTGCATGGATTTCTGGCTCTCCTCCAGTAGAATATCTGACACCTTGTACCACAAATCATGGCCTTGGGTACTGATTGTTAACTGCACTTGCCAGAATGCACAGATTTATTCAAAACTTGTGTCAGAAGCGAGCCCTGCCCAGCACCCACAGCTCAGTGATATAACACACATTAATGTTATTGAGTGCATGTGCTGACAAGAATTTGGAAGATGAGCAGTAAAGAAGCCATCTCTTTAAAGTATGCTTTTATTGCCCAGGATTTTAGCTGAGTTTTAAAATTCTGTTTCAACAAACAAGCCAGTGTTTTTTATGGCAGCAGATGTGCCAAATCAGTGTTTTATTATCTCACTATATACGGTATCTCTCTACATTTCAGTAGCAATGAGCAGTCTAAATAAAATGTTTATTGCTGTACAACAAATGTAAAAAAAAAAATTTATAATCATAAAATCGAATGAAATATAGACATTAAAAACAATGCTTTTTATTTTTATCCAAAACTGGCGTTACTATTGAGGAATATAAGACTTATCCAAGAAATTAGAAAAGGGCTCTCGTAAAAGGGATATGTTCCATTCTAAAATCTGATTGACTGAGCTGCCTTTAAAGCTATCTTATAATTTTTAATATACACTAATAACACAAACCAATAAATGCTACATCAAATTCTCACCTGTATTATCGCTTAGCGATCAGTGTTTGGTGTATCAGATTGTTGTTGGTGTGAATTGTAAATTCAATATGTATTATAAATGACATTATTATTATCACAGGTAAGGGGGGTTTAGGTATAACCCAATGCTCAGAAAAACACTGAATATAGTATGATCACTGCAACTCATTCTACTGAGGAACAAAAATAAGTGAATTATGCAGATAGTGAAGTAAACCAGTTTTGTATAGGAAGAGAAACAGTCACCTGGTCCATAGTAGGTTTGGATTTTAGCGCATAAGAATGACTGGTAAGTAGGGAGTGGAAGGTTATCTCCAATCAAAGTCAAATTCTCCTCTTTGTGTTTCTGTCCGTTACCCAACAGAGCTGCTCTGCAGTGGGAATTAATGGCACTGCACAATCGATTCTCATTCCAGAAAGCTTCTTCACTGGCATCAACACTGTCATATCCCTTAACAAATATACCTGAGCAACTGTCTCCAGCCAGCCAGGAGCAAATAAATTCTCAGTGAAAAATGTCTTAGTAAGTGCTTGCACCAAAATGAAGAAGAAGAAGAAGAAGAAGAAGAAGAAGAAGAAGAAGAGGAAGAAGAAGAGGAAGAAGTCTCCCTGCAAGCAGCAAAGAATTAAGTAAAGGCATGCATGTGTTCAATATCAGTCTTTCAATGCAGTAAAAACAAGAAATAAATATTATTTATTTATTTGTTTGTTTTTGCAACCTTTTGTCATTATACAGTGCAACAAGTATGAATCAATCATGGTCTAAATACTTTTTTAAAAATTATTTAAAAAAAACTTTTTCCATACTTAAAATATTAGGCAATTCATATTACCAATTACCTACAGAGCTCTGTTAATAGATAGAACACTGCCAATTTAAGAACTTAAAGAGAATATGAACTTTTGAAAATATTATAAAATAATAGATAGTCAAACTTTATACTTTTTTGTTGTTAAATATTTATTGTCAAATTGTTGAATTAGGGATCTGGCACTACTGTGTACATTGGCAACTTTATATATGAGTAATATGTGTATTAGGGTTAATGAAACCATATCCAAACAGGAAACATGGGTAAATCCAATGAACAAGGAAGTAATTATAAATACACCGGGGACATAAAGAAAAGTGAAGAGACAAGAGTCCTGGTAGACCCCTGGAGACATTTATTTATTTATTTATTTATTTATTTATTTATTTATTTATTTATTTATTTATTTATTTAGACTTTAAGTTTTTTTTTTTCTCTCTGTTAATGGTTTGTCATGGTTGTGCATTTTGGTCTTTTAGTATTTTAAACTTCAGAAGGAAAAAAAACGGCACAAGTTTTAAATATTGGCTCGTTCTCATATTTCTCATTTTATTTTTTAAGCTTCCATATTGAGACTGGAAAATAAAACTGTTTTGACCAAATGACTACAAACATGGGGGAAATGACCACTTTTTAGCAAAATGTAACTCATACACTCTCTCACTCATTCTCTCTACTGTACTTATCCTGTACAGGGTCGTGGGAGACCTAGAGGGGACATATCATTCGTATCATTCATATACATATCCACACACACAAACCCACAGTGCTGACCATTATGCCACCATGCCACCCAAAACGTAACTTTATTTACAAAATAGCCCCTGTTTCTATATGAAGGGAAAAAAAAATATCTTCATCATTTCTCTTGCAGTCATGAACTTGTGTTAACACATCTGGTGTCATGCATGTAATTGCACTTCCTTAAAAATATATTTGTGCTGTAACTTCTCTCACACCATGGCCTTGAAGTGATCATTTCCATTATACATGCATAATTTTGTGGACACAAGATTATCAAGAGGATGTTTCCCATACGAAATAGAACTTTTCCTTTGTGTTTTTTTTTTTTTAATATGCAGTAAATAATGAAGCAATAGAGTATCTTATGCCACAGACTTTTTAATGGCATTCAGTTATTTTCAGTAATTCATGTTAAACAAAAGTTCTTTTCAGTTCATACATGACTACAGCAGCCTACAGCCGGAACTTACACCTTAAATCAAAAGGAGATAGAGACAGACAGGCCCCTGGTAATAATAGAACATTATTCTTTTTTTTTTTTCTTTTTTTTTTTGAACAAGACTAAGAATAGGTTTGGATAAAATAATAGGACATAGTGCACATTCATAAATTAATTCACCTGTATGATTTTCTGGAAAATAGATCTTATTAATGACATCAAGTTGCAGCCCTGCAAAACGAGCCAGCAAGAAGAATAGAAATGATCAAAATTATGCAATAATATCAGAGCTCCTGTGGTACTTCATGTACATAACTACATGATGATAAAACCACAGGTACTGATTTGAAAGAGCAGTTTACTTCCAGCCTTCAAACTGTCTCCCTACAATTAAAAAGTGCTGCAAGATTGTCAGTATTGTCTTCTAAAACAGCAGTTCTTTCTTCTAAACATGAAACATGCACTGAGAAGAGCAATGCCAAAGCACTTATGCTAACCTGTAAATCTTTAGATATTACAAAATCTCCTTCCTTTGAATTCATCATAGTAAAAAAGGTACTAAAGGTAGATAAAAAGGAAAGAAAACAGCAGTTTCTTTTAAGTTTGGTGGCGCTGATGTTCATGTCCGAGTTCCAGAAAGTGTCCATGTGAACATGCACTCCAGGACCATTGTGTGGAAAATATCCTGTGCTAAACATCTTCATGGTCTTCAAGCAGAGGCTGTCACGGTGGGTGGGGTGGTCAAAATTTGTGAACCTAAAAATCTAACACATCATCGGAAATTTGGTTATTTTCTGTTATGTCGGAATCAATGGAGAATTATTGATTGATTTATTGATTAATTGATGAATCAATTGATCGATTGGTGTAAATTTCAAGCAATAGCAGTTGAGATTATAAACCCTCCACCCTGTAGGTGCGAGGTGACCGTGCTAACCACTAAGTCGGGCTGCAATGTTTTGATTTAATTTACCCTTTTGCTCCATCTAGTGGTAGGTGTGAAAAACAACTAATACCTCAATTGTCCTGATCCTCTGTGTCCCATCCTCAGTCCTCAGCCTCCTCTTCCTCCTGTAGTACAAAAAAGATCAGACTGAGTCTAATTCAAAATAAGGCCCGTTTCAGTTGTCATGTTTGAGAAAAGTAAAAAGAATGCAAATGTTAGTTTATATATGAACCTGTGGTCACGCGTTACATTATCACTCATTAGACAAAAATATTACAAGGGTATGCGTATTAAACTGAGATCAGTTCCACTGTGTAACGGAGGGCAAGCTGTGTATTCTCTTCAGTGATGGACAGAATCACCATCAGTGATGAGGGGTTACAGAGAAAAAAAAATAGTTAGTTGACACAGTCCACTTCTTGCCTAGGCATTAAGGATTGATAGGGAAAGTGTTCTCTACTCATCCATCGGGACGACATTTACATTTTCAGTTTTGAACGGTAGATAGTTCAGGGGTGTCTTCGTCTTGCCTCATCAAAGGTGCAAAACCTTCACTAGTAGAGAAAAAGAGACTTTGGCTAACGGAGCTTCAGTCCTCATGTCCCCAATCTTTTTGTTATTTCATAGCTCCTGAAATTATGTAAAGTGAATTAATATTATTAGCTAGTGAAGTATTTTGTGATATGGTCCAGAATCTGATAAATGTGAAAAAAAAAAATATATATATATATATATATATATATATATATATATATATATATATATATATATATATATATATATATATATATATATATGATGGAGGAATTCACATGTGTTTGCTGTAAGGACTTAGTTTAAAGTAGATTCTAACAATTTACTCTGATGGATTCAAACTTAATCTTGTTTCCAGACCAGTCCCTGTACTTGACATTTTTCAGAGTAATGTTTTTCGTGTGTGAAGCCACATAATGACCTAACATGTAAAAAACATCAAAATTAAACCAGTGGGAAACAGGGGCAGATCAGGCAGGTGATTAGTATACTGAAGATGCTGAATGCTGAGTGGGTGAAACAGACGAGAGGGGAAATGAGGTTGCTGCTGGTGGTCCTTACATAAGCAGCCAATTTATAAATTGCATCTTATTGTCTCAAACATATTTACAATTTGAAATATTTTCATTCCAGAGCAGAAAAGAATTTTAATACAGATTAGATTCTTGTATTAAAAGTCTTTTTTTTTTTTTAACACAGCACAAAAACCTGTTAATACTCCTGCTCTTTAAAATCACTACACATGCAACACAGTGAGGCTTTATACCTCTGATGCTTGCGCCTCTTCTTCCTATAGAGTCACAGAAATAGCAGCAGGGAAATTGATTTTAAAAAATGCAAAAAAAAAAAAAAAAGCTCAGGTTTTAAACCACAAATAGTGCAACAATGACAACAACAGAAAGCAAGCTATAGACACGGAGATGCTGTGTGTGTGTGTGTGTGTGTGTGTGTGTGTGTGTGTGTGTGTGTGTGTGTGTGTGTGTGTGTGTGTGTGTGTGTAATCAGGTTAAAATGGAGGGCTGTTTCACACACTGAAAAAAAAAAGCACAATGCAACACTGAACAAGTGTTTGTGTGTGGAAAATAAACAGCGTCCAGAGACAGAAGATTTTTCCCTGTAATATGATTGAATGGGAAAAAGATGCATGAGAGGTTTCAGACATTGACAAGAGACACCAAAGAGCAAAGCAAAGCAGAGATAATGAGGTCCAGAATGAAGAGAGAGAGAGAGAGAGAGAGAACGAGAGAGAGAGAGAGAGAGAGAGAGAGAGAGAGAGAGAGAGAGGGATGGAGGAGTGAAATTTTAGTGTAGTGTTCTACCTCAAGCTGTTGAAGTTCTTCCTCCTCCTAAGAAAGAACCGCAGTGGGTCAAAGGCATTGCTTGCATGGTAGGCAGCAAACGAGAGAAGACACACAAACACACATACACATGACACGCACAGGACACACACATGCAGTAAAAGGAATAAAAGAGTCCTTTTGTGTATGGAGTGTTTGGAAGAGAATCAAACCAGCAGACTAGGAATAGAGGTGGTTAGAGAGGAGAAAGGTAACGACTCTGAGAAATGAACCCAGATCACTGTGTCTACTGTAAACCAAACCCATACAGTTTGCAAAGGAAATAGGCCCACACAAGTTACAAGGTTACCTCAGAGACCAAGTCCTCTTCTTCCTGAAGGAAAGTAGATGGACAGAAGGGGCAAAAAGTCTTTAAAGATGTAAAAAGCTATGGAACTGTTCTTTTTATATTTGTAAACTTTCTATACATAATATGGCCCAGTTTGAGGATTTAACACACCCTGCTCCACATGGGTCAAGAAAAGTGTAATATTGTGAGGGTAGAAAAGTTAACATAAAACAGATGATAAACAATATGTGCACCAAAGCAAACCTGAAAGAGATAAAGAAAACGATACAACAGTTATTTTAGACAGAGTAATCTGATTGGACAAGAGACATTCCGTGAGTGCAGATAAAGAGCATAACAGCACTGGAACGTTCCCTGGAACTATATGCATCACTCGGTGCCACAGGTGTACTAACAATCCTTTTACGCTAACTGTCGGTCACCAGCACGGGTGAAAATAGGTTCCTACAGTCCATGGTAGTAGAAAGAGGGGAGAGAAGCTGCCTGCCAAGACCCACATTCAAAACCAGTCACGGAAGCACTTTCAGAGGCAAAAAACATCTGATAACATATAACATCATGTCATCTTAAACAACACTTTGTTGCCTTAGCAATCGCTTTGAAGTCATTCCGAATTGCCTCTGAACCACAAATTACAAAGCTAACTAGCTTCTAAGACAAAACTGAACCACAAATCCCTCCCTAACCCCTGATCATGGGCACTACTTGGTGTGTGGAACAAGGGCTTGTACATCCTCATGCACTAGCTTTTCATTTTACAATATTTGGGATTCAACCCTGGAAACAAAGAAGTTAGATGATGTTCAAAAGTGGAAATATAAAGTAAATTTCATGAGTTCCTCAGGACTAAGTAAGAATTTATTTATATCATTTTTTATTCAATTAAATATTTGATTTAATCTATTTTCACCTCATTGATTACACTGTGTTAGTGGGGCAAAATAATAAACATCTCATAATCTCTTGATAATAAAAGGCTTCTATGAGATGTGTCCTCGTGGCTATGACTGCTGCATGATTAATGCCTCAGGGTATATGTAAAGAAACCCATTCACACCGTAAATGGAGTTTTCATCAGAGGTACAGTGATATTAAATCATCTTTTTTGAGAAATTGTATCATCATGTGAGCACACAAGTCAGAAGATTCAACATTCTAATCATTAAACATTTTTGCTTTGTATTATTAGGACTAAAATGGTGACTTTTTGATGCTGATTTTTTATTAGTTCTTACCATATTTGATCAGATTTTTTGTTGTTGTTTTTTGGTGTGATTAGGCCAGTGATACTCAAAATAGAGTCTAGAAACTGCCAGGGATTTTTTTTTTATGTTTCAATGCTGGACATCGTAACCCACCATTAACACATTTATTATATTATAATATATTATATTATATTATATTATATCCTGTTCCTTTATTATTACTGTATTAACTAAAAACAAGTAGGCCTGTTGGTGGAAAAATGCTCCAGGAGCTAGAATATTAGCTAGAATGGAGCTCTAGGGCTCCAGGAGCTAGAATATTATTCAACACAAATGAAATAATGACTTTAACATGGGGGTCTTTTAATCAGGTTCATATACTGAATGGAACTGAAAACCGAGAACCTGGGGCAATATAGATTATACAGTAGAGTACATTGCAATTCTAACAGGAAGATTAACTAAAACTAAAAAGACCCCTGTGGTCAACATGTATGATGTACTGAAAAAGAACAATTAAAAGCCACTTCCCAAATCCTTGTAGGATCCATGTAGCCCTTGTGGAAAAACAAATGTATTAAAGGAAAGAAACTTGCAAATGAGAGGCTACGAAGGAGAGAAAGTAGGGATGAGACACGAGGACAAAAAAAAAACCACATAGCTGGGAAAAGAAACAAGTGGATGGAGTGCATGCGTGAGGTTTCCCAAAAAAATGCACCAATACGCTCTGGTGAGAAGAGCTGAAACAAGTTTACACACACTTTAGTCATTTATGTCTGAAACAATGGGTTGATTTTTTTCCCCTTGAAACAGTTGATGAACTGTTTAGTTTTCTCCTGAAAGAAAAATAGAGATTAAAAAAAGGAAAGAATCATCCAATTAACAATCAAACAAATAATCATAACTACACACACTTCTGAGCACCGAAGCAAGTGGCAGCTCATCAAGTAGCTCAATTTGCGTGTCTTTTCTGAAATTTCCTTCGGGATCAATAAAGCATGCGTCCATTCATCCATCAATCCATCCATCCATCCAGCCATCCATCCATCCATCCCTCCATCCATCCATCCATCCATCATTCCGTCCATCCATCCCTCCATCCATCCATCCATCCCTCCATCCATCCATCCATCATTCCGTCCATCCATCCATCCATCCATCCATCCAACCAACCATCCATCCATTCATCCATCTATCCAACCGTCCATCTGTCCATCTGTCCATCCATCCATCCATCCATCCATCCATCCATCCATCCATCTAGCTATGTATCTATTTATCTATCACCAGTCCTCATTTATAATGTACTGTAGATCCCAGGCTTTTTATTTGTTAAAGATCATGTTACCTGTTCGTATTCTTCTTCTACTTCACCTTCCTGTCAAAGAGGCAGAAAATACAGTACTGTCAAAAAATTACAAAAAAAAAAAAAAATCCTTTAATGTTTTTTTTTTATCTTTCTTTGTGGACATAGGACTTTATTAGACTGTATTAGTAAGTCCTATAAATCATCACCCATCATCTACCCTCTGTCCATTTTGGGTTACATCCAAAAACAATTTATAACGGTGCATCCGTTTGTATTCCTGCATGCCTCTTAAGTTAATCGTTCATTTTTGTGCTTTTAGGGATAAACCATCATGCCAGCTCATCTACATCCTCATGAGGCAATTTATTTTATTTCTGGTGCTAGGTACACTCACGCTTGTCCTGTGTAGTTCATTGAGCCGATGACTATACAAAAACACCCCTCAATAAGAGTATAAAATGATGAGAATCTGATTCAGTACTTTACCTGCTCTTCCTCCTCTGCTAAAGACGTTTTCTATTGGAAAGATAAAGATAAATTCTCCATTAGTATGCAATCCATGTCATGAACTCAGAAGTCTTTCACATTATTTCAAACTTAAGAACTCGATAATTTATATAAAACCTGTAAAAATGCTGGTGCTAATCATGCAGTGAGAGATGTGTGATGAGGGAAAATGAGGAAATGGTTAAAATCGGAGATGGAGGTACATCCAACAGACCTGAAGAACAACAAACTCAGAATTAATGTGTTACAGGTAGGAGGTTAAGGGAGGAGTGTGGAGGAGGTAAATCCTTGAGGATCAGGAAGAGAGAAGGAAAAAAAAAGGATGCATTATTGAGGGAGTGAATGCGATGTAAAGGGAAGAAAGCAATGCACCAGGAGGAAAGTGTTTAATAATCAACCAGCTAAGTTACACTGTCATGTACTACTTCTGTTTCCTCTTCTTCTTCTTCTTCTTCTTCTTCTTCTTTTACTTCTTCTTTTACTTCTTCTGCCTCTTCTTCTTCCTCTTTATGCTCGACCTCTTCTTTAATCTCTTCTCCTCCTTCCTCCCCCGGTGAAGTCAACGCAGGTGTATTTTCATTCTGTTCCTCTTCTGTCATGGCCTCTTTCTGAAGGTAAAGAGATCAGCATCCACCCCAAAAAACAGGTAAACATATATGCAGCAGGATGCAAACATAATGATAATACTGCTGATGCAAATGATCCAACTGATTAGCTAAATTTCACTTTTTGAATCAGGTGTATTAGCAGTAGGGGATTGCCAGAGACAGTCAACAGGATACCAAGAAAACCTGAGAGAGAGAATATAAAATAAGAATGAAAGTTAATGATATGAATATATAACTGCTTCATTTTCCCCATATGCTGTTTCTAATTTTGTTCCATTTTTTAACAATTATTTTAGATTCAAATGGATAAAGAAATATTTGACATCAAAGATGGAAAGAAAAAAGAAATGAAAAATACCTATATAATTGTCAATACAGAGAAAAATAGTGGTGGTTGGATAAAAAAGATTATGTGAGCAGCAATATTCCATTTGCAGATGAGCTGAGATCTTAATTTCCCGGGTAAGGTATAATTGACGATATTCAAATAAATGCGCCAGTGTTTTCTGGCAGACCTTCATAACTGAGGGCAGATGTTGAATTCCATTAATAAACATACAAAAACGATATTCTGTTATCTCTCTCTCTCTGTTGAGCTACACATAGCGTTCCTGAGTTACCAGATGTCCCGACAACATCTGCTGTCCTCTGGACATGTCCGACACATCCTGGTGCCCAACTTCTGGTTGTCACATGGAGGTCTCTGGCAGATGCTGAAGATGGTGCCATGTGGTCATGTGTTTGGGGATGCAGGTGGTGATTGAGGATGGATCGACTTTTTCACTTGGACTGGGCTTATGCTGGCAGTTTTTGGTGTAATGCCTTGTACATGCCCAATTTAGGCTTTAGGACAGAAATAGGCAAAAACTGTTTTGTAATTTAGCCTCCATCAGTAAACATAGACTTTATATTGACTTAAACACCTTTCCTCTTCTATATTTGAATTTGGATTTTATAACACATAGATATAGCAGTGGTCTGATATCACCCAAATGAGGATGGATTAACTTTTCTTTCTTAACATTAGGTTTCTTTCTCTGGTCATCTCAGGGAGTTTCTGCATCACCTGTGCATCACCTCATTAAAACCATCCCTTTGACAGCATGGTGCTCTGGGGATGTCTTTCTATGATTGCGATGGGAGACTGGTCAGAATAAAGTGAAAATGGATGGATATGAAAAATAAAAATCAATCCTGAGAGAAAAATCTTTTCCAGAGTGCTCAGGATCTCAGACTGTGGTGAAGGTTTACATTTCAACAAGACAATGACCCAAAGCATACCTAAACCAAAGACTCTGTAGAGACGTGAAAATGGTTATGCCAATTCACCCTGGTTGAACTTAAATTATTCTGTGAAGAAGTATGGAAAAAACTTCCCAAAGTAAGGTGTGGACTTGAGCTTGTCAATTACTGTAAAATGTACTGTGATGTACTGTGATCAATGTAAGTGATGGGTTTGAATACTTACATAAATTGACTATTTCAGTCTTTATTTCTTAATAAACAAACAAAAATTCCAAATTATGTTTTTACTTTGTCATTGTGGAATTTTGCATGTAGAATGAACAGGAAAAAGGATTTGAATCCTTTTTAAATTGAGTGTGAAACATAAAGTATAAAAGTATGAAATTACCTGACAACTTTCTGTCAGCACTGTATAGCTGCAAATGTGAATCATTTTGAGCTACCAAATTTCCTCTATTACTTCTATATTAAGGCGTGACCTTTCGCTACCAAAATAATAGACAAAAGCAATCTGCTTAAAGTCATGACTAAGTAATGGTTCTATGCACAATTTAAGCATATCAGAATATTTTCTGAACAGAGGAGGTACATATCGATAATCCCATCCCAAACGTGAAGCATGGTTGAGGAAGCATCATTGTTTGAGATTTCTCTGCAGCCTCAGAGCCTGGAGAGCTTGCAATTATTGAAAGAAAAAAAAAAAGTCACCACTGCATGAAGAACCTTTTGCAGGGGTTGGATAATGCAATCGCAGTGAGGCACAACATGCAAAAATTATGTTAAGAAATTATAATAATCCGGAGTCCAGATCTTAATCTAACTAATATTCTGTGGCATGACCTGAAAAGATCATTTCTGCGGGAAATAAAGTTCCCATAATAAAAACAGTACAAATTCCAGAAACACCATTTTTTGGCATAAACATAACATCTGTAGGAAACATTTGGGTGGAGGTTATTGAACCACGAAAAAGTACAATTCTTTGATTGTCATTTATTTTGGCAGAAGCAGGGCCAAATCAAAAAAGTTTAATTACTAAGTTATTCCGATGAATTCATAAACCTTTACAAGTATAAGCATATCTAAAAATCTAAATGTCTCTTCAGAAAATATACTCAGAAATGTAAAATACTGACCTTGAAGCCAGGTGGGGGGGCCAAACCCAGGAATTCATAAACTGAGTTGTCCTCCTTAGCATCAAAGAATGTGTCATAGTCCTGTAACACATGACATTGTCTCTGTTTGTGTAGATTTGTCATGATAAAAAATATATATATATAATTTACATTTTATTGTCTCCTTGCTAACTATATTCCAAGGTATTTTACCAGGTTAACTACAAGAAAGCTCTACTACAAGCGTATGCAAATTCTTGATATATAGACCTAATTCCTGTACACCATGGCATCACTAAGTTACGAACCCCGCAGTAGTTGTCCTCATTGAAGATCTGAGGTGGGAGTGGGATTCCATTGGACGGCTTCTTGTCTCCAGGTACATTCTCCCTCATCCACATGCGATTTTCTTCATTTGAAGCAATGTCAAGCTGCGCATATTCAATTTTGAGAGCTTCCAGAAACCCAAGCACATCTTGCTGCTTCTTTTTGATCTGTTGAAATGAATTCATTATATATACAAAATTTTTAATGCACCAGTCTAGTATTTCCAGATTATTGGCCAACAACAACTAAAGATTCACATATACAGATAAACAGATATAATAATAGCAAACTTGAAGATTAGACAACCTCATACATTGGCTATTGCTCTGATTATAATTATTGGTCTTACATCAAACAGCCATAATGTTATGACCTGCCTAATACTGAGCAGGTCACCCCTTGCCTTCAAAACAGTTATGCAGTTATGTGTGGTCTGACACCTTTGAATCAGAACCAATCACCTTTGAATTTGAGCTACAGTAGCTATTGTTGTGGATCGGACTATGTGGGCCAGTCTTTACTTCCCATGTGCATCAATGAACCCTGGCCTCCCACGACCTCGTCACCAGTTTTCCTTCCTTGAACCACTGATGAATGTAATTTGAAAACATCCAACAAGAGCTACTGTGAGTTTGGAGTTGCTCTGATCCAGTTGTCTAGACATTACAATCTGGCCTTTGATCAAATCCTTACATTTTCCGGAAAAAAAGATGCAAGTAGGATGTGTTTGAAATGTACACAAAACCCTTTTTCATCCATTATCACAGGGTTGAATAAAGTAATTGGACAAGCTTACATTATCATAAATATTAGAATTAGTTTTCATTTTTGCATGCAAATATTTAGCCAATGACTTCCTGAAGTCCAGAACCGATGGACCAAATGGACCCTGAGTTCCCTCACTTAAGCTACCCTCAGTTGTTGCTTGTCTCTGGGTCTTTCTGAGTTGAGTTTTGGGTTTGGTTATGATCCATCTGTACTGCGAAGCGTTGTCCAATTATTTTTGCAGGGTTTGACTGAATCAGAGCAGTAAGTATACGACTATACACTTTTTATTCATCCTGCTACTTCTATGAGATGGAGAAGTCTCTTACTCCTACGTCTCCTACTTCTCACACCATTAATAGACATAGAGCCAATTAACACTGATAGTATGCGCTTCAAAAGCACCTTTATTGCACTATTTAAAATCCATTCTGATACAGATGCAAAAATATGAAAATGGTGTCATTGTCTAAATATGTATGGACCTGACTCTGTGTATGCATATTGTTATTATTATTATTAGTAGTAGTAGTAGTAAATATACAATAATCAGTATAAGTATGAAGTTTCCATAATAAAAGTGCATAACATTGTCAACCCTACAGATGCAAATATCACAATGACTACATTTTTACAAGCAGACCAAATTTATGCCACAGCAATACACTCATTAGCAACAACTACTCAGCAATGTAGACTATAATAGCTTTATTGTAACTGTATACGTTGACCATTTTCAACTGCTCTGTCAGTATCAAATATTAATATTTATAAATGTTTAAAATTCCTTACATATAGGGTTAAATTTATCCAATTAGGAGGGCAAAGGCCACAATAACATAACATACAGAGGAGGAAATGCACAGTGTAAAATCAGCTTCATAGTTAATATGAAAAATATTTATTTCTATTAAAAACTGTGCCTTGTACTGTATGTTCTAGCAGATTCTACGTGCTCCTGCTAGGCTAAGTGTTTCTGCAGGTTTGGTATGTGATCCAGCTCTGACTGCACAGATATATAAGGAAACTGGAAGAGGGCTAAGAACTGCACTGTGGCCTCAACTCTTTCAGAATAATTAATCTATCTTAAAGCTTAATTTTATTTTCGATTTATACTTATAGAGACCACTGAACTTTTAAGCTGCTCCTACCACTAATTTCACCGACATATAGTGAAACATTATACCTATGATCTATATTAAAAATAGACCCATGGCCAAGACATTAAGCATATAGCTTACAAATAAACCTCATCCTGACTTACCGCTGTGGATCCCGAGGAAGAGGCCAGAAACACTTTAATAACCATGGTGAAGTTTTTGGGGAGAGGCTTGTAGGTTGTTCACACGGCTCGAGCGCACAGAAGGCACTGAGATCTATTTCTGTCCTCCAGTGATTCACGATAGTGGCTCTCACTGAATGATTGGCAACTTCAGCTGTCTATCTGCACTGAGGGGCACTTTAACCTCGCTCATGGACAAAAATAGCAAATTAGGCCAGTCGAAAAAAAGTTTGAAGGCCTGCAGTTAATGAATAGTCCCGTTGAAAAAAACAGGATTTTTTAAAAATCACCTTTAGAGACAGAAATGAAGCCGGTTGCCAAAATGTATGCATGCTTGAAAGCATTAATGTAGCCAGGAGTTCATTTCAGGAGGAAATGAGAACATATATTAAACACAATTTTACATAAATTTGTTATTTAATCCATTAAGGCACCACTTTCCAATTAATCATTCCAGCCCAATTGCCATAAAATATACTTATGATAAGTATAAAAATATACTTATGATAAGTTCACTGTCGTAATAATTCAAATAAGATTCTTCCAAAAGAAATGACATTTTATCTTATAAAGCACTTAACTTAGGGTTATATGCTGAGTTGACCTTTGACATGGTTTATGATAGAGCAGTGATTGCCGTTAATTAGAATCATTACATTGCAATAAATATGAAAACATGCTATTTATTACAATTATAATCAACTGTGCTGAATTTGTGCTTTTTTATACATCTGTAAATATGAGGGGCTTTCAAGTCGAAGTGGGATTTTTGATTGTGCAGAATAACAGAACAGTTATTTCTATATATAATCCTTTGCAACACTAATGGACTAGTGCTTTAATTACAATCAAGGTAGACAGTTTTCTCAGTACGGTGGCGCCATGACTGGACTGCCGCCTGGCATCCCAAGATCGCTTTTAATTCCCTAAACATGTGAAAATAGCTTGGAGCAAGGTCAGGCCTGCAGTGGGGATGTGGCAATAACTCCTCGTTCTTGTAATGCGCAAGTGGTGTTCTTGATTGAATGATTGTGTGTACAGTTCCGGTGTTGAGTGTGTGTACAGGATCAGGGCAGGATCATCTTTCACGGACGTACAGCTTTCTTTCAAATATTTGCACCATGAGATCACCGACACTCCCATCGTTCTTGACACTGGTACATACGTATGACTTGTGCCAGAAGTCACATTACCAGTGACTCAGCAGCTATAGCCAATAGTGAGTCTGAGTAAATATTGAGCCCTGCAAAAAAAAAGGTCAGGTAATATTGTTTGAGCAGGTATCTGATATTAAAGTAGGCAATGGAACAAGAAGCTCAGATCCAAATTAAACCTCCTTTATCATTCTGCAAATCACAGAAATTAAGAAATTATGCTACTGGAAAACTCAAAATTTAACCCGTTTAATCAATATGTTGCTGGATTGCATATTGATTTGCAAATAATGTGCAAAATAAAAATGCTGTTGATCAGATATTGTGTTTATTTATTGAAACTGAACACCATAAAGCATGAACAAGTATAATATAGATATCCAAATTCAAACACAACCCCAGGGTGCAGGATGATTTTTTTTTTTCACAGTGGACCAATGCTACCCGTTTAAATAACTGAAAATATGTAACACTTTGTGTAAGGATATCATTACAAATATTTTATCCCTTTAAATTAAAGATCAATTTAATTAAAATAAACAAATACAGTCACAATTCAATAAATATAAAGCAGGTTGTTTTACTCATTAGTCCCCAGGGCTGGTGAGTATCACCTGGATACCTTCTTGTCATGTTAGCACACATGCCAAAATCTCCATGTGACATAGTAGTTGCTATAAATAACGTACAGTGTCTGTTCAGCTGTAAGTCACTCAAGTCTCGGATGTGTTTGCAGGTGCCTCGATCATACCAGTGGCCAGAGGCATCAGAATACTGCTGCATTTGAATGAAGGGTCCAAATTTTTCAAATGCCCTGATTAATGAACAGGCTATTTAGGACATATCTAACACAAGACAACAGTGTGCCTTACAATTAACTCAAAAGAGATGCTTAAGAGCGAACAGGTCACACACTATATAAGAGTGCAGGTAGATTCAGTGAGAATGCTAGCCACCCTGTTGTCTCAAAGCGCCTCACACATTAGTTCCCTTTGCTAAGGTCAATAACTACTAGCTCCCTTATTCCTGTTGGAAATGAGGGATTTTAAGAAGTCACTTAGCCACTAAGTGCTAAGCACCACAGACTGAGATGTGTCCTTATCTCTAGCTAGCTGGAGAAACAAAGAATTTCATACAAAAGTGGTGTTTTTGTGGGTAGTGGTGGTGGTGGTGGTGGTGGTGGTGTTGGCTGGCCCATTGTAGCCACCACGTACCTTCTCTCAATGGTTACGGGCAGTGTGGGTTCCAACCACGCTGCAAAATTCAAACAGATAAGAACAGCAGTTATTCTTACTGGTTCTAAGATACTGCCATATACTGGTCCATTTTGACACTGATGTACTTTATTTACTTTATGATATAACAATCATCAGGGGAGCACATGGTTGGTGCTGCCTGCCTTGCATGAAAATCCATAAGTGAGTCCACCTGATTGAGAAGGATGTGTATGCCTTCCTTACATCTGCACCAGGGGTGGTGTCCCAGATCTGGGAAAAGTTTGACAAAGCATAGTTGGACGTTTTCAACAACGGCAAATTGAACTGAGTCACTTGTCTGTGGTGCTTGTGGACTAACTATGTTGCACAGAATTTAGCAACTGAACCAGTCCTGGCTCATGGTCCCAAAAATGGCCAGTAAGGCCCTGTTTTTCAACGCTACTCTCACAACTGGTCCGAAATTCTTGGCAAGTTCTTTGTGTTCCAATTAATTTGGGTTCTCAGATTAAAGTGCATTTTGAAGCACCAATGAGATCTCCCGTTGTGATGGCGCCCTTTAAGCCCTCTCTGTAGGAGTGCATGATAAACAGGGAATTAGTTTTTATGAAGACTCTCTTAGCTCAAGATCAGCTCAGCATGCCAGGGTGATATTCTTCCATCGCAAAATCAGGGTTTTGAACATGGTTTTTGCCATGGTTGAAAAAAGACACAGGGCACAACCATGTCTAAACAAAAACCGGCCCACTGGATGATGGACATTATTGCCACATCCTACAAACATGCTTCACAGCCGGGTGATTCATAGAGGGGCCCCTACTTCTCGTGGACATTACTTAAAATTAAGATTTCAAGTCGAAGATGTCTGCACTGCTGCTAACCAGACTACATGCATACAAGAATGTTTCTGCATGACAATCACCATCCCTGGTTTTTATCCAGTGTTTATAGAACCATAGTTACATAGATCACTAGTGTTTCCATTATCCAGTTCCAATTGTTTTAATATGTGTTCAGGAATGTTTATTTCATTAGCTGTAAACTACCAGGAAACTTTTTTTTTTTATGAATTGATGGTAACCTATATACAAGTGCAACAGACACAGCTGTATTTACAGTTTTGTTAACCATAAACCCCTCACATTAAACATACCTTAAAAAAAACATTGGTAGTGATGTTGAAAAATGTGTAATGATGTGTAAAATCAATTTACAGTTGTATGCTCAAAATAACAAATTTCCAACAAAAAGCGATTTTATTTGCTGTACAACTGAAAAAGGGACTGGATTTAACGTGGGCAATTTAACAGCCAAACGTCATTAAACAAACTACATACTTTGGCTTCAATAAAATAATAAGTCTCATTAACAACACATTTAGCAAACACATTTTTGACATCTTGTGAAAAATTCCCAGTCATAGACAGCTGTCAAACAGCAGGAATTAGCTAAAAGCATGAATGCCAATGGCTACCACTTTGTTGCAGACCACCAACCAGCATGTTATTCCAACACCACCTACACAAAGAAATGCCAGTTGAGTGTACGTAAAATATCTATGTGGAACAAAAGTATACTTACAGTAAATTATGCAGTTGTACTGTATGCAAAAGTTTGGCCGTCCCTGCCCAAATTTTAAATATTGAATATTTTGTTGTTTGAAAAGAATTAAACGCTCAGGCAAAATCTTTGTAAAAAACAAGTACCTTGGTACACAAGGAGGTAGTTCCTAAATACTTGAAAAAAAAAAGAACAAAAAGAACAACAAAAAAAAAAGAACAAAAAAGAAACAGTAATTGTGGTATGTGAGAACGCTTGACATCCTACTAAATCAGTACTTTTGTAGAAAGCGTGGCTTTGGCTTTGAATATAACTGACATTGACCATTGCATTGTTTCAACAACTTTGTGCAACGTCACAACATTCATTTCTGACAGTGTTTAATGTTTGCCGAAATCTTTCATTGACATTGGGAAAGTCAAACCACGCCGTAAAACCTTCTCCAGCTAACATTTCAGTGACAACTTTAAGTGAGGTTAAGGTCAAGACTTCTTTCAGAATTTGAGCTAGATGGATCTTGTCATTGTATTCCTGTTAAATGCCTGTGCCATCAGGGAAGAAAATTTCTACTGACTCATCATTTCAGGTTGTCATCTGACTTTATTTTATTGCCCCACAATGTTGCTAGGCCTCGCCTTGACCAATTGAAGCAACTCTACTGTACTTCTACTGTCATGCTGCTATTCCACACACGCCAGTCTAAGACCCTTTCACCCTTTGACATTTCCTTCCTTTTTCTACGCCCCGTTTCCGCCCTGTCTGCACACCGGTCTTGCATCTCGCACTGATTAGTCAGTTTCATTGCATGATTATTGCGTGCATTCTAGCCCAATTCTCTCACATTTTTTGATTCATGATTTCACGTTGCCAAGTTTGTTTCGCCCCTCATTTGTTCACTCTCGTTTCACGATTCAGATTTGTCGCCTCGCTCCTTGATTTCTCCGGTTCTCACACTTCCCTTTTTGACTATGTTTTCTGTTTTTTACGATTTGGCTCCATCATTCCGCTGACTGATTTCTCAGTTTTTGATTTCCATTTTCTTAACGACATTGCCTAATGTCTCGCCTCCACTCTCTCGCTGACTGGGTGCCTCGGCACATTATCTCTCCTTCTCGCTCTCGTGTCACGGAAGAGAGATATTCACATGCTCTCCCTCCCGTCAATCTTCTGCGCCTGGGTTCCTCACGCTCAGCCACACGTCCTGACAGAATAATCCGGCCATCGACATGAATTCAGCAGAAGATGACTGCATGAGGACGGTATTGAAAAGTCCACGATGTCTCCTCGGGGCACACCAGCAGGAGGTGTTAAGCACCAAGAAGGCCCTCGCCGAGATCACTACCCAGCGGCAACAGCTCCGCCCCTCTCCAACTCAAGGTAGAGACCTCGACGCACAAAGAAAACCATGCCTACCTGCCGCTCCAACCTATGTGGGTGATCTTGGCACATGTCGCTCCTTTTTCTCTCAGTGCTTATTGATTTTTGAGCTGCAGGTATGCACCTTCACCTCAGAACGCTCCAAGGTGGCGTGTGTCATAACGCTCCTTTGAGGATGAGCCCGGAAGTGCAGTACTGCGCTCTGGGATGCCCACGACTCCTGCTGCCCTAACTTTAAGAATTTTTCCAAAGAGATAAGAAGGAGATCAGCCTCTGTCATCAAAAGGTCACATGCCGCCATTGTTCTCAGCCTCCCCTGGCTACCACTTCACGGCCCACAGATTGACTGGGCCAAGCACATTATCGTAGGATGGAGCCTCTCATGCTCCATGTCATGTCTCCACTCAGCACTCTCTCCTTCCCCCATTCTAGTCATGCCTGATCAAACTCCTGACATCTCCAATGTTCCCAATGAGTACCACGATCTCTGTCAGGAACCGGTACCCACTACCACTCATGGTCACTGCCTTCGAACTTCTCCAAAGAGTTGACGTCTTCACCAAGTTGGACCTACGCAACGCTTACCATCTCGTCCGAAATCGGGAGGAGGACGAGAGGAAGACTGCCTTCAACACCCCGACCGGGCATTATGAGTATTTGGTGGTCCCATTTGGACTGACCAATGCCCCCACGGTCTTCCAGGCCCTAATCAACGACGTCCTCCGAGACTTCCTAAACTCCTTTGTGTTAGACGATTAGACGATATTTTCATCTCTCATGGTCCGGAGGAGCATCGTCGCCATGTCTGTTTAGTCTTACAGAGAGAACGTCAAGGCAGAGAAATGCGAGTTTCACGTAAGGTCCACCACATTTCTGGGCTTTGTGATCTCCTCCTCAAGGCTAGAAACGGAACCAGCTAAGGTTCAGGCGGTTTCCAACTGGCCAACCCCAGCCTCACGGCAGGGGGAGAAAGTTTTTCCTGAGTTATGACAATTTTTACCGCCATTGTATTAGGGGATATAGCTCGATTGCAGCCCCCCTAACTTTCTTGACCTCCTCCAAGACACATTTTTGTTGGAACAAGGAGGCGGAGCGTTCGCAGACCTCAAGTCAAGGTTCACCTCCGCTCCCATTCTCAACATCCCCAACCCATCCCGGCAGTTTATAGTAGAGGTTGATGTGTCCAACAGTGGATCCTTTCCCAGAGATCCTCACGGGATAACAAACTGCACCCCTGCTCATTTTTCTCTTGTCGTCTGTCCCCAGCCGAGAGGAACTTCGATGTGGGTGACCGAGAGCTTCTGGCCATCAAGCTAGCCTTGGAGGAATGGAGGCACTGGCTGGAAGGAACCAAGCTTCCATTCCTAGTATGGACTGACGATAAGAGTATCTACACGCTGCCAAGAGACTCAATGCCCATCAAGCTCGATGGGCGCTGTTCTTCTCAAGATTCAACTTCGTCCTGTCCTACCAGCCGGGCTCTAAAAACAACAAAAACCAGACGCTCTCTCTCGACAGTTTTCCTCTCCCCAAGATCCCATGCCAGGTGACACTATCCTGTCGTCTCGCTATTTAATCGCAACCATGAAACTAGACATCGAGACAAAGGTCAAGCAAGCGTTGGAACCCGGACCAAGCAATGTTCCCCCAAATACCTGTTCGTTCCCCTTCATCTACGCTCTCAAGTTTTGGAATGAGGCCATGGATCCAGGCTGTCCTGCCACCCAGGCTCCGGCCAGGCCATTTCATCATTCATGCATTTGGTGGTCCAAACTAGAAGAATACATTTCCATATTTGTGGCAGCCTGCGATATCTGCACCTGCTGCAAGCACAACAATCAACCTCCTGCCAGCCTCCTAAGACCCTTACCAGTTTCTTACCACCCATCTCTCTAGACTTTATAACGGGCCTGCATCATGGCTATCGTAGACCACTTCTCTAGTTCAGCACATTTCGTTCCACTCCACAAGGAGACAGCAGAACAACTAATATTCCACATGTTCCGGTTTCAGTCTCAGACCGAGGCCCACAATTTATTTGCTCTTTTGGAGAGCCTTTTGCAAACTTATCGGGGCCACGCCTAGTCTCTCATCGAGATTTCACCCCCAATGCAACGGAGTCTGGATTCCTCACACACAGCCACTCCTCCTGACATCTACTGCTGATTACGTACAATTTTATTTAGATGTTTTCTTAACTTGATATAGGAGAATAATTTGGCCCTTCTTAAACAAAGTAACATCTTTCATTAGGACCATGGGGTATGTCTTCTGACAAGGCTGTTAAGAAATGAGAATACACTCACAGCATCAGTTAAGATTATACAAATTGCTGTCCGATGAAATTTATCACTGCAGTAAGTATCCGATTAAAGGCTCTTAAGTATTTACTCATTTAAATCCAACTTCTTTTTTTTTTGTCCGGACAGTGTATGTAATTTGGGGTGTAATAGCGGTGCCCAAACATTTGCATACAGCAATATAAATTCATGTTTTGTTGCCGATCCATCTGCGTTTACCTGCCACTCCAGACGGAAAAGCTACAAGTCTTTCCAGTGGTGAAATCCACTTGCTAGGAACCACAGTGACCGGGTCAGCGTAATACTTCCAAATGAGTGAGATCATAAGCGCCGCCTAGGATGATACAAAGAGCAAATTTTACATTCTGATGTAACACATCTCACATCTGCTTATTTAGTGTTGTATACAAGGTTTTATGTATTTTTGCTAAAATTATTAACAATCATGAGCTACTTTTCCAGTAAAACAGTTAAAGGGGGTGTTCAAGTTAAAATGCGACTTCCACATGTTAACAGAGTTCCTGGAAGGCCAGCGTTTCAGACGTGAAGCAGGTAGTCAGATCTTCAGCATACTGAGAAAACTTTCTACCTTTATGGTATTAAAGCACTAGTGAAGTACTAAATATTTGTGTGATTTCGGCTGATAAGTGCGTTAGTATAACTTACTTGAAGAATGTAGAAAATTATGTTAACAATCCATTTCATTTTAGCCTGTTGAGCTGTTCTTGATTTCACTGTATGACAAAAGATAACAGAAAAAAAAAAAGAAAAACCATGAGTTTAATGCCGGAGACACAATGCCGGTCAAATGTCTGAGGGCTCTTTGAAAATCTCAAGGATTTTTTGTTACCTAAAATTACAATTAAGTTTTTAAAACCCAGTTTAAAATAAACAAAAGCAACATGTCCCTATTTAGATGTAAGCAAATGTATGATCCTGATCATTTTAACCAGAAAAAAAAAATTTGGTCAAAAATGGATCACGTGGATCATTGCCTCTTTCACACCTGGTGTGATCAAGTTTATTATACACTGATTGGCCATATCTTTAAAACCACCTAGGTTTTGGGTTCCCCTTATGACACCAGAGCGGACCCCTGGGTGTGACTCTGCAGGGTCTCTGTGGGTGTGCTGTAGTATGGTGGGTGATTCGGGTCTGGGGAATTTTGAACCTGGGTCAGCGGTCTTGTGCTATTTGCTTTTTTGATTCCGTACAATGACTATTGTTTAAAAAGTGCTATACATAATAAAATAAAAACTGATTTTTTTTGTGGTACACTGGCTGTGGTACACTGGGTGTTCTGGTGCCTCTCTAACATAGCTAGCATTGATTTTTTCTACAGTTTGTGCATTGGTTTTATTGTGGGATTGAACCAGACGGGTCAGCCTTTGCTCCCCGTTGGCATGAGTGAGGCTTGGGTTCCCATGCTCCTGTCACCAGTTTACTGGTGTATAGTTGGTGATCTATGTTGTTCAGTTCACCTGGTGGTGTATTGATGTGCTATGACGGTAGGTTATTTTCTGTCTTTACATTTTATTTGGCTGTGTCCGGTTCTCTTACCATGAGTTTTCAGCTTGTCTGTCATCTTGTTTATCTTGCGCTCCAGTCTTGCATACCTGGCAAATTCATCCATCATGCTTATCGATGAAAGCTCCAACCTCATGTTCTGGATTTCTGTTCGCATCTCCATTTCCTGATCAGCATCTTTCTGCAGGATTTTCGACAGCTTCACATGCAAACAGTATTAAAAAAACGTTAAAATTCATACTAGTTTTAAAACTATTTGGTAACAATAAAGTCAGTATACATAAATGTGATCATAGAGTCACAATCTGGAAAATTGCAGTGTTGTTATTACTATTACTATGACAACTATATGCATATACATTTCATATAAAAGGAGCAAATTTGGTGTCTTCACCAAAACTGTCCAATTATACAGGTGAAGCTGTGAATGCATTCTGGCTGGGAGGGACAGGGTACTGTTTCCAATCAGAGTTGTGTCATGCATATAGATAAGTGAGGATAGTCCTTCTCTGCATGTTACACTACAGATTTGGGAAGTAAAAATAAAAGTTCCATTGTTTCTATGATAGTCAGCTCTAATTACAAATCAAAAGCTGATGTTTAAATAACTGCGGATATTATCATGTCTTTAGTAAAATATCAAGCATTTGTTTGTATGTTGTAGAAGAAATAGAGCTAAGAGAAAAACTTGCAGCCGTGACAATTTCCCTTCTTCCTTTTTGAGTCTGGTTTTTCATAAAAAATATCTTATGGCAACACAGGGCAATGACCGATAAATATATATATATAATTTAAAAAACTTCTATGAAAACCCTGCCAATGTTTAGACATCACACTGTGCATTTGGATTTCTGCTATGTCATGTAGATGTCATTATTTTTTAAAACATATAACTTTTACTGCTGCCAGAATATGTCATATATAGGGATGTCATAAAAATGCAGCATATTATTATTATTATTATTATTATTAATTTTATTAGTTATTATTAGGTTACAGAAACAACTGAAAAACAACCATGAAAACGAGTGATCTTATGAATCTGTGCTAATTCTTTTGCTCAGTCATGTATGTATAACTGGTTAAAAGAAAATTCAATTCATCATATTGCCTAGATTGTGCTAAAAAAGGATACATGTCTAAGGATTTCTTTTATATTGCACAATCCTGGCCCCATATATACTTATTAAAAGGCAGTGATGCAAAAAAAATGGCTGAAATGATCTGGGTTTTATGGGCGACAGGGCTATCTCTGTGCACAAAAGAGAGTGTTTAACTTCATCTTACTTTTCACATAGGGGTAGATGGAGAGGAGGGTAAGTTGGATAGCTGAAATGTGAAATTAATAGAAATATCAAATGAACCAAAATATTGTTAAATCAAAATAGTGTGTTAAAGGCCACATGTATTTGTTTATTGTATGTAATAGAGCACTTTTGTGCTGGCAAACACTGTATCTAATGTACAAATTGCCAAAATTCATACTATGTGAAATCTCAACTTTGTGCAATACACCAACGTGCAACTTTCTCGTTAGCCTGTTCGCTGCATGTGTTGTATGTGCTTTATGTTAACTGTAAGAGCAAGCAAATGTCCATTCATCCATCCAACCATCCATTTATCCCGACATCAAACCCTGCATGTACACACTTTCACACAACCAATCGCACAATATCTTGGAAAATTTGGAAAAGCCAATCATCCTACAACAACACATCTTTAGACTGTAAGCGCGGGAAGAACATGTGAACTCAACGAACGCAAACCGGAGAAGAGATTCAAACTACCTCGACCTGGGGGTTACTCATCAAATGTATTTCTGTATTTATTTTTTGCATAACTTGTCTTCTGACAACATAACAATAAAATTAACTATATATCAATTAGTAGCAGAAGCTGAAAAAGAAGCGTCTGTAGTGTCGTCCCAAGACATTGTATATTAAATGCATGCACTGAATAAAATATTGATATACTGATCAGCACATTATTATTATTATAATTATTATTATATTATTATTATTATTATTATTATTTCCAGGTAGTGAACACAACATGTGGGTTAACCTGAATTTACCACAAGCAGAATGGCATCAGATCAGATCTCTACTCATTTGTTTGAGATTGGACTAAATTTATAACATCACTGCAATCAGCTCTTACACATATATAATAATGATAATGATGATGATGGTGATGATGATGATGACTTCATAATCTAGTAGAGATGCTTAGCTCTGGTCATGCAGTGATGGAAAGCCACTGACACAAAGCCTCGTTATATTGTACAACACAGCTCCATTCAAACAACAGTCAGACGTCACATGTCCCTCAGGGCAATGCATTATAAATCAGTTCTATACTTACGAGTGAGGAAATGGACGGCAATAATATTTTGACGAGATTACACAGAAACACGGAGCTCAGGACCAGCAGCCAGTTGTAACCGACGGCAGCCATGTTCTTTGTTTATGACGCGTTAATCAATCCGGCGGCAGCTAGGACCCAGGCGCAGGTCTGGCGACGTAAACCCGGAAGTGGATGCTGTATGGTTCTTCCTTCAAAATAAAACGCAGCATTTTTATAGATCCAATTGTGTAATTAAGACATACATTATTTGCAAAGTAAATCAATCTGAGTAGGTATATATGTCTATGAATTGTGTTGGTGAGTTGAAGCCTCATTTACGTGTCGAGGCTTCCCACTGAGATTAGGGTTGGGCGTATCGATCCTTAATATCGATACTTTCGATACAGGGGTTGTATCGGAAATGATCGATCCAAAACGTAAAATATCGATATTAGGGGCTTTTTTTAAACCAGTGATTTTATTTATTTATCATGAAATCTAATATTTAAAATGAGCTTGTATATAACGCTTTCTCTTGCGCAGCTCTTTTCGCACGTCACGCACATTGGTCACCCCTCCCTGCTCTGCTGTGTTTTGTTGTCCTACCATCACGTGACTCTGCAGCGCCTAAAACAAGCAGCTGCAGCGAGAGCGAGGCGCGTGCCTGGATCTTCAGCATGAAGCGTCATCACCATAGTTGTTGTAACAAAACGTAACCATGGGTATATATCGGTATCAGTATCGGCGATATTGGCCCTGTATTTACTTCGTATCGGATCGATACAAAATTTTGCAGTATTGCCCACCTCTACTTCCAACCCAGTAGTTTCACCAAAAGGTTAATTTCATGAAGCATCATTCAAGGGCTCGTTGTACTGCCATCTAGTGGACACATTTTGTGCAGCAACTAGATCGTAACATGGCAAGCTGCACAATTACTGTAATAAGGACATGCAGATGCAAGTACTGTACTGTCGTTTTCAGGTGTGTGTGTGTGTGTGTGTGTGTGTGTGTTTAAAATTCCACTGTTCAAGGAAATGTTTATGCACATAATCACCCAATATCTTAATCTTTGAAAATTAACCTTTTTTTCTTTTATTATAAACATGAATACAGCGAACAATGAAATTTAAAAGAGGAGGGAAAATAAAGAGAGAGAGAGATGAAAATAACTAGATACAATAACACTAGAGTTTATGAGACAGGTCATTAATACAAACCAAAATACTTTGTGTGCAATTTCCTTCTTATATATTATATAAGAAGTAAATGTAAAGTTCATTGTAAAATGCGCAAAAAAAAAGTTTTCCTGAATCTTGATTTATGAATTTAACAACAAAAATCTCCAATATAATGATTGAGTCACGTGATCCAGAGAAAACGCGTGGCTTCGTTTTTCATTGGTATCTTTAGTAACCTAGGATTAAAAAACAAGCACAAGAAAAAAGTTTAATGAACTCTCGCGTGTCACATGTGTCAGCCGAGTAGGTAACAATATTCAGTTTAAGGGAAACAAAAGACTTAGCAAAGAGGAACACATGATTGCCAAAATTATTTTATTTATAAAGTCTGTGTAGAGCTTGCGTAGGCGTACCCTTTGCCAGATTCCTGTCCAGTTGTCTTTTATGTCACTGTGTGCACGTGTACGGCATCACTACGGGTCACGTGTTTTAAAAGACAGGCTTTTAGAAATCAGCTACCGCTAAATGTAGAAAAGCCACGCCCGTGAGTAGCACATGCAGCTGATTAATCCTTTTACATGTTTTGCTTCCTTAGGCTAAATGTCACAAAAGTAACCTCAGAAAAAAATTGATTGATTAGTTTGAAAAATATCATATATAGCACAACCTGTAAAGAAACAAGTAAAAAATTGCTGGTCACGCCTCTTCTTTTTTCGATTTTTGTTTCCAAGAGCAAATGAATAAATAGACAACAGCTCCTTTTCCAATTTCCAATTGTGTGCTCAAATAAAATTAAAAAATTGTGTCTTCATTGAACAAATTGAATTAAAGGATAATGAGAGCAGACTTACGTCCCTGTGACTCGGACGATTTCAGTTGTTTCTTCGTTGTGCTTGATAACTAACAGAAGGTACACAAGCCCAACTATTCAAACTATTGTTTTTGACCATTATTAGAAGCTTTATATAAATTATTGTATAAAATAATTATATCACATTTTCACTTTTTTTTATATTTTGCACCAAAAAAAAAAAAGTATGCAATTTATTTACAACTTTATGAGTGTTAATAGACACACATCCCACGCGCACACACACGCTGGCTCTTGAGATGTGCCTACATAGCCTAGACTGTGCCCCACTAACTAGCTAGGATGTGACACCGGCTGTCTCACTGGATCTTAGAAGAAATGTGGCTCATTTACTACAGATCCAAGGTCTGTCACCTGTCACATGTGATGACAGTGTATATAAAGTGAATAACCAGGCAGGTTCCTAATCAAAGCCACACTTTTAATTATCATACATACTGTATTTAAAGATTTTTTACCCAAATTAAGACCCAATCGTACATTATCGTACATTTGGTAACACTGCTTACAAGGGGGAAAAAAATTATCCATTGCAGAAGTTCCAAAATGTGCTGCCTCTGTAAGGGTCCACCCCTAGGTACTGTGTGCACGTTTTTGTGTTTCTGTAGTTTTTGTTAGTCGACTCAGTTTCCCAGAAGGCACCATGGTCAGGTGATGCTGGAGCTCACCTGAACCGAGGTAGCTCATTATTAGTGTTCTAAATAGCTGATTCTTCGGGGAAACTGGGTCGAGCATTAATACTGTCAGTGGGCATTTGTTTTGAGTTGGTTTTGTTTTGATTGTGTCTTATTTTACTTTATTCTTGGTCGTTTAGATGGGCTCCGAATGGTTTTGTTATCTGTCTAATGTGTAAGTGCACCTTTTGGTTTATTCGGCGTATTTATGTGTGTATAGTGCTGTGTGTTTCTCGTGTTCCCCTAGCTTCTAGTGGGTTCCCCTAGCGTCTAGTGGGTTCCCTGTGGCCTCCAGTGTGTTTCCCTAGGCTCCAGTGTGTCCCTCGTTAGCCTCCAGTGTGTCCCCTCGTGGCAGCTCTTGGCCTTCGTGGCAGCTCAAGGAGTCTGTATTTGCCTTAAAGAGTCGGTATGCCTTAAAGCACTGAAGAATCTGTGTATGTTAAGAGACTATATATGCTTAAAGAGACTGTGTGAATGAGCCCATGTGTTTATTTTGTTCATTTCTTTTTTGACTTTTATGTTTAAAAAAAAAAAAAACCCTCTGCGCCTATGCCTGCCCTCTGTGCCCACGGCGATAACATCCGCCCGAACCGCTAGTAATACCAGTCCGTGACCGCCTCCAAAAAATGAGTCAATACCCATAGACACCCATGTTACAATGCCAAACATTAAAACAGAAATAAATATTTGCATTCGTTTTAATCTCCATACCTAGATTTCTCATTCATGATAACTGTATATGAATATTATATGAATATGAATACTGTACTTTTTTTGTAAGGAAAGTAGGTGTTCCAAACAGCCAGGCTCCATATGTATATGTGTGGATTAACTCGAGTTTAGGCGAAGGCAGCTCCTGCCATGATAGCAGCGACCAGAATTCCCACGTTTGAGTTTCTATACCATTCTTGAGGAAAGCTATGGGTATGGGATATCATGGAGGGTTTTTGCAGTTGTTTTTTTTTGGATTGAGATGATTGACCATTTTATTCAGAGCTAATACTGCGTTGGGCCAAACATCCCTCTTAAAACAGACTTCGCTCTTAATTGCATGGATTCCACAAGAAATGGGAAACATTCCTTTAAGATCCTGGTCCATGTTGACATGACTGTATCACACAATTCCTGCAGATGTTCTTGACTGACTAAAGTGAAACCCTGACATGGTCTAGTTCCCACCCCAAGAGACTTGGAAGATACTCAGAAAGACACACACACACAGTAAATAAAGAAAATAACACTTCCTCCCCCTTCACCATCTGTGACAAAATGGCGCACAGATCACCATCTGATGCTTCGGTCTGCTGAACAAAAAGAAGAATGAAATCAGTAAAACGTGACAGTTTTAGTAAACACTGTTAATGCTGCTCCATTCCTTGGGCGAAGTCTAGTGTTTCTGTCAGGTAAAAACAAGGTAACAACCATCTAACATCAATTTGGATGTTGATGGTCCAGATATAATACTGTACATTCATCCACCTGATTGCACACATCCTACAGTATGCCACATGTCCTGCTTGACACAAAGATCTCAGGACAAGTCATTAGATGCTGCCAGCCTTTACAATAGCTAATTATTTCCAGGTAGGCACTTAGGTGCACTTGTGTGAGAATATGTTCTCACAAAACAATCATTGATCACCATTGTTTCTGAAAACCAATCACTGATCATCACTGTTTTAAGTAATCAATCACTGATAATCTTTGTTCCCAATAACCAATAACTAATCATCTCTGTTTCCTGTAATCATTCACTGGTCATCATTGTTTCCAATAACCAATCACTGATCATCATTGTTCCCAGTAACCAATCACTGATCATCATTGTTCCTAGTAACCAATCACTGATCATCATTGTTCCCAATAACCAATCACTGATCATCATTGTTCCCAGTAACCAATCACTGATCATCATTGTTCCCAGTAACCAATCACTGATCATCATTGTTCCCAGTAACCAATCACTAATCATTATTTTTCCTAGTAACCAATCACTGATCATCATTGTTCCCAGTAACCAATCACTGATCATCATTGTTTCTAATAACCAATCACTGATCATCATTGTTTCCAATAACCAATCACTGATCATCATTGTTCCCAATAACCAATCACTGATCATCATTGTTTCCAATAACCAATCACTGATCATCATTGTTCCTAGTAACCAATCACTGATAATCATTGTTCCCAATAACCAATCACTGATCATCATTGTTTCCAATAACCAATCACTGATCATCATTGTTCCCAGTAACCAATCACTAATCATCATTGTTCCTAGTAACCAATCACTGATAATCACTGTTCCCAATAACCAATCACTGATCATCATTGTTTCCAATAACCAATCACTGATCATCATTGTTCAGAGGTAACCAATCACTAATCATCATTGTTCAGAGGTAACCAATCACTAATCATCATTGTTCCTAGTAACCAATCACTGATCATCATTGTTCAGAGGTAACCAATCACTGATCATCATTGTTCCTAGTAACCAATCACTAATCATCATTGTTCAGAGGTAACCAATCACTAATCATCATTGTTCCTAGTAACCAATCACTGATCATCATTGTTCCTAGTAACCAATCACTGATCATCATTGTTCCCAGTAACCAATCACTGATCATCATTGTTCCCAGTAACCAATCACTAATCATCATTCTTCCTAGTAACCAATCACTGATCATCATTGTTCCCAATAACCAATCACTGATCATCATTGTTCCCAGTAACCAATCACTGATCATCATTGTTCCCAGTAACCAATCACTGATCATCATTGTTCCTAGTAACCAATCACTGATTATCATTGTTCCCAATAACCAATCACTGATCATCATTGTTCCCAGTAACCAATCACTGATCATCATTGTTCCTAGTAACCAATCACTGATCATCATTGTTCCCAGTAACCAATCACTGATCATCATTGTTCCCAGTAACCAATCACTAATCATCATTGTTCCCAGTAACCAATGACTGATCATCTGTGTTTCCTGTAATCATTCACTGATCATCATTGTTCCCAGTAACCAATAACTCATCATCTTTGTTCCCAGTAACCAATAACTAATTATCTCTGTTTCCAGTAATCAATCACTGGTCATCATTTTTACCAGTAACCAATAACTCATCATCCTTGTTCCCAGTAACCAATAACTAATTATCTCTCTTTCCATTAATCAATCACTGGTCATCATTTTTACCAGTAACCAATAACTGATCATCTTTATTTCCAGTAACCAGTATCATTATTGTTTGGGAAAAAAAATCACTGAGCATCTTTGTTTCCAGTAAATAATCACTGATCATCTTTGTTCCTATCACTAATCACCACTATTCTCAATAATCAATCGCTGATTATCACTGTTCCTAATAACTAATAACTGATCACGCAATAACTGATCATCTTTGGTCCCAATAACCAATCAATGATCCTCACTGTTCTTAGTAACCAATCACTGATCATCTTTATTCCCAGTAACTAATCACTGATCATCATTGTTTGTCCCATTTGTGCAGGTATTTGTTCCTTGTTATAAACTCTCCTTTTAAATTACATTTACAAGTATTTCAGGCAAATGATTTTATCAGTAACCTGTTCCCTACTCATTTTTGTGTACATTCTCAGTAAATAGTCAATGTGACTCCTTCTAAGATATCAAATCAAATATCTTATGTTCTATCCTGTTAAAATTCTAAATTTTTTCAGACAACCATCTTTCTTCATGCACCGCATTATGCTATGCAAATGATAATAACAAATGAGTGACTATACAAACTGTTCTACAAATCTGACAGGCGACTTCCACCCACTTTTGAACATGCATTATATACCCTTAACCCTGAAAAAATATGGGCAACACTCCTGTTATCCTGTTTCTTGGCCACTCCTTTCCTCATCTGGTGATGTTGGTGTTCAGAGGAAACAGTGCTCCATGTGCAATTGCATGTAGTGAGAGCAGTCACAAGACTGCAGTCTGAGTATGTTGAGCCATGAGACAACCCGCTGCTGCTGCAGGCATCTCTTGAGAGCAACATGACACTGGGGAACTAACACACACATACATATTCATTGCATATCATGTGAGTCAAGCCAAGTGGGATTTTATGATTATTCCTTTTGTTGTTCCTTCAGGACCATGATGCAATGTGGACGATGATGCCATCTTCTCACAAAAAAAAAAAAAATCCAGCATTGGGTATGGTGATTTGTGCTGGAAAATAAAAAGAACTATCAGGACACATATTGAACAATTAAAAGGACCTGAGATTAGCAGTTTGCATCCTCCTAGCTGAGCGTTGGATAAGAAAGATTAGTGAATTATCACATTTACTATTCTATGGATTATGAACAGTTCCCTGGCAGAGCAGATCTGATGATTTTTTTTTCATCCATGTCAAAAATGAGGTGTTTTACTACATAATAAATATCAATTCCTTTAGAATTACTGTAGAATTTAAAATATTACATCACACCCAGGGTGTGTCCTGCTTTGTGCCCTGAGTGCCCTGTTATAGACTCCAGCCCTCTTGCGACCCTGTACAGGATAAAGAGTATAAGGAAGAGGTAAGTGTGCAAGTAAAATATAATAATTTTAAAAATATATACCTTTAGTACTTGTCTACAAGAGGGAGCCATTAGAAACTGGCTATTTTGGGAAGCTAATTAAAGTTAATGATACTGGGGTCCTTCTGTGTGTTTTGAGCAACTACACATTTGAGCATGTATAATCCAAATGACCTAGGCTGAATATTTCACATTTCAATGTGTGGTGCATTCTGGGATACTTTTCTGCTCATCACATTTGTAAAGAGTGCTAATTTTCATTACCAGGCAGCTCAAACCAGTCTGGCCATTCTGTTCCTCGGATCCCTGTCTTCAACATGATTCTTGTTTTTTCCACCATTTTGTGTAAACTTTAGTTAGTGTTGTTTTGGTCATTGAAATGAAAATCCCTCATCAGTGCACTGTGTCTCAGGCCATGTCCACACATAGCTGGGTATTTTTAAAAACGGAGATTTTTCCCCTTTTTTTTAAAATAATTCTGTCCACACGACCTATGGTTTAAAAATATCTTTGTCCACATGAAAACGCAAAACGCCCTGTTAAGTGCTGTCAGGAGCCTCTCTAACAAACAGGAGGCCAAGCAGAAGTCTAGACATAACGTCGTTACCTGTTGCGCTTTGTAGAAGTCTGATGGGTCTTGTCCGAAACCGCCGTTGCTGTCTGCGGGGTCTGTGTCGTTAGAGTGTTGTACAGTATATAGCAACAATGACCTTCATAGTACATTCAGGCACATCTGTTTGTTAACGTAATGTGTGAGTAACTGCGTGGGTATGTACACGCATGTAAAAAGTCAAGTACTCAACGTTAACACAGTCACTAGTTAACATCGGCACAAGGTGACGTTACAACAAGATGAAATCTCCGTTTCCCCAGTCCACACAACACCACTGAAAACGGAGTTTTGGAAAATCTTCAATTTGGATGGAGTTTTCCAAAAGCTCTGGTTTCAATGACCAAAACTGAGTTTGCATGTGGACGAAAGGCCAAAACCGCAGATAAAAATCTCCATTTTTAGAAATACCCGGTTACGTGTGGACATGGCCTCAATCCAGCCCTACTAGCACCAACACCCATGTCATAATCAAGGTCTTCATTCTGGTGTTATCTCTTGATTTGACCTTGATTTGAACATTAACTTCAAAGAATAAGAATTTAATAAAAATAAAGATATGACTAAAGAGTTTAGATGTAACATACTGTTAACTGTTTTCTAGAGAGTATAAAATTTAGTCTTAGTAGGTGTTATACCCAGTATATACAGTCCCCTCCAAAAGTATTGGAACGACTAATCTTTTCTTTGTTCATTTTTTTTCATATAAAGGAAAAAGGGGTTTTCTAGAGGTTGTAAACCTTTTACCAATCTAGAAATGTGCATAACTGCTTTTTAGGTACTGTAAGAGAATATTGTTTAAAAATCATCATCACTTTTAACATGAATGTATTGTTTGCTTAATTTATTGTGCATTATGTACACGTATACCAGTGATATTTTGAACTTAAGCAAATTAAACAAACATTTCAGTTTATTTTCACTATTATTAATCCTTTTTTCCTGAGAACATTAACAGATACCATTTTTATGCTTTATAAATGATTCCTCACATAAGAATGCCCAGTTTGTTTTGACCAGTTATAGTTTTTCAAAGTACATAAACTACATCATTTCTGTAATCAGACCTTGAAAATTGCAACTAATCATAAATCTGACTTTTAAAAAAAATTATGGTTTATCCACTCCAAAGATTTCATGTTAACATACATGTTTACAGATAGATTATTTCACTTATAATTCACTATATTACAATTGCAGTGGGTCAGATGTTTACAGACACTCAGTTGACTGTGCCTTGAATCAACTTGGAAAATTCCAGTAAATAATGCCATGACTTCTAATAGACTAATTAATATAATTTGAGTTAATTGGGGTGTAACTAACCCAAGGTATGTCTTCAAACACAGTGCCTCTTGGTTTGACATCATGGCAAAATCAGAGTAAATCAGAGAAGACCTCACACAAACAATCTTGGACCGCCACATATTTGGTTCCACAGGTACCACATTCATTCGTACCAACAATATCACGCAAGTATAAAAACCATGGGACCTGGTAAGAAACTCGTAGTTTTGTACAAAAATTACAAACCAATCCCAGAACAACAAATGATCTTATAAAGACACTGGAGGAAACAGATACAGAAGTATCTACTTGTATATCCACAAAATGAGAAATGAGACTGATATTAAAATAACTTGAAAGGCTGCTCAGGGAAGCAGCAGTGCTCCAAAAAAAAAAAAAAAAAAAAAAAAAAAACCCCAGCCTACGGACTGCAGCCTGTACATGGGGACAAAGATTCTACTTTTTGGAGAAATGCCCTCTGGTCTGATGAAACAAGTACAGGTTGACATCATTATGTTGTGGGTGTGTTTTGCTCCTGGTGAACTTCATAAAATAGATGGCTGAATGAGGAAGGGAGGTTATGTGGATATATTGAAGCAACATTTTAAGACATCAGCCAGGAAATAAAATCTCTGACACAAATGGGTCTCCAAATGAACAATGATCCCAATCATACATCCAAAGTTGTGGCAAAATGACTCAAGGACGATAAAGTTGAGGTATTGGAGTGGCCATGGCCTCAATCCAATAGAACATTAGTGAGCAGAACTGAAAAAGTGTGTGTGAGCAAGGAGGCCTACAAACCTGACTCAGCTAAACCAGTTCTGTCAGGAGCAACTGGCTAAAATTCCAGCAACATATTGTAAAAAGCTGGTGGGAGGCTACTCGAAACATTCGACCCAAATGAAACAATTTAAAGGCAATGCTCTGTAAGGTTTTCTGATATTGTGTGAACTTTACCATGCCTCATTCCCATGTCCATAAAACAACCCCCTCTTTGAGCTCCTCATTCCTTATATGGTAACACATCCTACAGCTTGTGTCTAGACAAATATACATGCAAATGGCTCACTGGAACCCCTTTTGTCTAACCTGAAAATGCTAATGTGTTTCCTATCATCTGTCTGTCTCCTCGTCTTCATCAGAGACTTATATGTTAATTACTTTTGTTCTTTGGATGTACAAAAGTTAGATGAACAAGTTTATGTAAAATATATTGCTGTATTACATTCTGTACGCTTTCATATAAGCATTAAAATCTTGCCACATTCAACAGACAAAGTGGGAAACTGTTTTGTTAGCAAGCTAGCTATCTCTGATGTAAACAGTGTTTTAGATTTAACAAATGAACGTGCCTGTATGTTCAGGCTAGAGCTAATGCTTGTACTGTATATACAGAATAACTCATTTAATCATAAAAATTGTACTTTAATAAGTTGTCAATATTTTTTCGATTTTCTGACATATAGAATTTGTGTATAGTTTTACTTAGCTTGTAGTTAAATTTCGATTCAGTTAAATGTATTATTATTTCATTTCTTAAGAGCCCTTGCTTGAATTTTGAAAACATTTAATAAATCAATAATAGTTTTATTTTCATAATTTAATAATAAAAAAAAATTATATATTCTAGATTCATTCAATGAAGTTAAATATTACAATCCTTTTATGTTGAAATTTTAATGATTACATGTTCCAGCTCAGAAATCCAGGATCTCAAAATGAGTTTGAGTAAATTACTTTTTATACAGTATAAATATGTGTATCTATTGGTAGCCTATTGGTGTGCTGCCAGTTGTCCAGAAGACAATCATAAGCCACGGAGGCTCATGTGATAAGTGCTGTATTAAAAAGCATATTCATGGGAAGTTGACTGGAACACAAAAGTGTGGTAAGAAAATGTGCACAAGCAACATGGATGACCGCAGCCTTAATAAGATTGTCAAGCAAAGCAGATTCAAGAACTTAATAAGGAGTGGAGTGAGACTAGAATTGGTGTATCAAGAGCCACCATGTACAGACGTCTTCCCAGCAGGACTTAGCACCTGCCAACATTGCCACAACTATCACTAACTGGTTTGCCTGACCATGACCATTAATGTGCTTGATTGGCCAGCCAACTTGTCTGACTTGAACCCCATAGAGAATCTATGGGGAATTTGTCAAGAAGAAGATGAGAAACCCCTGACCCAACAATACAGAAAAACTGAAGGCTACTATCAAAGCAACCCAGTCTTCAATAATATTTCAGCAGTGCCACAGGCGGCAGTGCCACGTCCATGACATGTTGCATTGATGCATTAATTCATGTCAATTATCATGCCAGGTAAGTGACACAGACACAAACAACCGTCCACATGATGTACGAGAAAACAGGATTTATCTGTCCAGCCATCTACTCACGTGGCCATTGTAGGTGCTTTTGGTGGTGGACAAGAGGCAGCATGGCAATTCTGAGCTGTTTGATGCTACACAGCAAGCTGTGATGCACTGTGTGTTGTGACATCTTTCTGTCCTTGATAGCTATTTTAGCCATTTGTGCTACCAGAAACTCTTCTGTGGGATCAGCCCAGATGGTCTACAGCACAGCCCAGATACAGCTACACACACACACACACACACACACACACACACACACACACACACACACACACACACACACACACACGCAATGTTTTATCATTTTATTATGTGTAAAAATTCCATGTGATATGTCTACTACAATTGTTAGGCAATGATACGTGAAGTCCTTTAATACTGCATGTGTAAATTCACAGGTGAATGATGTGATTATATGAGGATCAATAAGTCAAAAAAGTATCTGCGCTCCAGTTACAAAAAAACTTCTGTTGGCCACACTGTCTTATCAGCACGTTTTGATTAAAGCCACTGGTTCATTTGTAACTGCGGTTAAAATAGATGCCCCACTTCTGACTTGCACAAAAGAAGGGCAGCGGGCAATGAATACTTTTTTTTTGTGGTCTGAAGGTGTACCTGGTGCCAAAACAACTCACAGAAGGCCATAAACCCCACAAACAAAATTTGGACTGATGCTCTAAGGAAGGTGAAAGTATCTTAAAGAGAATCATTACTGGTCATCAACTCATCACTACAAGCCTGAGAGTAAATGACAGAGTATGAAACAAAAACACTGCCGACCAAAGAAATGTTCAAAACTTTAAAAGTCAACCATTAGCTGGAATATGTGAATAACTTGCTGTCGCTCTTCATGCTGCTCTAATGTTTCAGCAGCCCTTATTTCTTCCAGTCGTATGCGCCATTGCTGTAGACGCGTTGCAGTCTGTCTCGAGGTTTCAAGAGCTTGGCCTTTTTTCCCCTAATGTTACAACACATGTGACACGCTCATAGATGGAATGACATAAAAATTTATGGTGATGCTGGCTACTGTTCTCCTTCTCCTTGTTTTACTGTGGTTAGCATCCAGTAAGTTGCATTACCATCACCCCTATATGGACATTTTTGCTGACTACTGTTACGTACGGAACTACCTGTGCAAACACAGCAAAGTCACAAAAGTAATTCCATATACAGTATATGCAGTATTTATTATATATATACATTTATGTATGTGCATAATGGAGAACGGTGGCTTAGTGCTTAAAACTGTCGCCTTGCACCTCCAGGGTCTGAATGTACGGTTCGATTCTGTGTCCATGTTCTCCACCTTCTTGGTGGGTTTCCTCCGGATACACCGGTTTCCTTCTACAGTCCAAATACATGCAGATTAAGCTAATTGGTGTTCCCAAATTGCCTGTAGGGTGTGAATATGCGTAAATACAGTAAAATTCCTATTTTATGGTCATAAAATGAGAATAAACACAGGGCCTTCACAGTCCCTACAGAAGTTCCTAGTTAAATGAGATAGATAGATAGATAAGGTATAGATGAGGGAATACGAAAGCTTGTTGACAGATGTACAAAGTTTATTGAAAAACAGGATTATGTTGAAAATTATGTATTTGTCTTTTTTTAATAGGTAGTTCAAATAAATTCGGACCATTTTGACTCACCCTCAATCGTATTGTATAAGTTTGTGTGACATTTTGTAGCATTTATTTTTAATTGAAATTAATTTCAACACACAAATCCAAATAGGCAAAAGAAATAACCAGAAGCTCTATGGGTACATTTTGTACTCAATGTTTGACAGATTTCAAAAACTTTTCTTTATTTACGTTATTGCTTTACTTCACTATAGTTGCTCTTTATTGCATACAAATTAGGCTTTCTTTGTATGTATTTAAGTTTCTCTCATAAATATACTATATTTACTCAAAAATAAACAGAAGGACAGATTCACTTGCAAACGCAAGAGCACGAGCTGTGACGTCATAACCTAGCTCACGCGAGCAAGCGCGACACAATCGCACAAAAAAATATATCGTTTCGTTTCCACGACCGTTAATGTCAATTATATCTGGTCGATTTCTATGAGCGAAAATCGGTAGATAAATAAATATATTTTTATTTCTCAGTGACATTTCTACTCCCTTTGTTTGACAGGGAGACTTTTTACTCCCCCAACCCCCCATTTCCGCTTGTCGGGGCGGAAGTTGCTCTGTAAGCCGAGGCCTCGCACTTCCAATGGCGACTGAAAACTGGCTTAACGGAAAGCGGGAGCGAACACGAAGGGGACCCGAACCGTGCAGTCAGAATTAAATAAATAATATCCGCCGCGAACAGGACATTAAAATAAGTTTGAGGAGTTGCACGTCGGCTAAGTTATGGCTGACAGAATGGACAATAAAGGGAGTAATTCGATCCTTGAATCGGGTAAGGCACAAGAAAACTAGTTTAATGTTTTGAACCGCTAGCATCGCCGCTTCATTCGTTTAAATCACATTTTCACTCATTTATTTTTGTCTTTTTGCAGAGCTTTATTATCTAATTTCACGTTTTTTAACCACCGGTCCGTGTCAGAGAGCGGCCGAGGTGAGAGCCCTGTGTTTACTACTCGGTTATGTTACTGTGTTTTGTGTCTAAAACGCTGTATTTTGGTTAAGAGTGCTTATTATAGATCACTTCTGATCTCTTGCAGATTCTCGTGAGTGAACTGGAGGAACATCAGGTGTGTGTTTGTGTGTTTCGTAATAAGCACAAAGCCTGTACGGGTGAATCCGACAAAGAGCAGGATTTCATGCTTATCAGTTTTAATAGCGCGCATTGGATATTTAAGATAATCTCCTTGATTAATTTATCAACAATTTGACAATTTGAGTGTTTAAAGTCCTGTCATTTCTCATCGGCTCTCTGTCCTCGGCAGCTCCTTCCCCGCAGAGTGGACTGGCAAGGAAATGAACATCCCAGATCATATGAAGACGTGGTATGTTTTCATCTTTCGCCTTTAATCGGTCCATGTGTGCGTGTTTCTGATGAATGATAGTAATTTTGATCAGATTTGGTTAATCGGTGAGCCGGAAGAATCCTATGCCGCCATTTCTATTTCAAACAGAATAACTCTATCATTTCGGTTTTAATGCATGCACTCTTCTCTGTATCATGCTTTACGGAGTTTTTAAATCATATTTTTGTTTTGTTTTTGACCGCACTCGCTTATTTAGTGTCGTATTGCAGTGAGGGTGGAGAATCCTGAGCTATGTGACGTCACCAGTTGTCCCGACCAATCAGCTTCCTCAAACAGCAGCTCGCGTTTTGTTTTTTTTATACTGTACCTGCGTTCTGATTGGTAGACGCACGTTCTTGATTTGCATAAACGCGTCATTTTCAACCCACTTCCTTTTCAGACCTTCTATTTATCCTGATGATCATGAACATTGTGGTTAATTACTATTATTATTATTATTATTATTATTATTATTAGATGTGGTTGATTTTAATTTTATTTATGAAATCCTATTTGATGCATAATTGGTGTGTGTGTCTGTTGAGCTGAGCTGCAAAGTACTCAAATTGTCCCTTAACAAGTGCATGCAACCAAACCTCCACCCATACTGAAACACATTAAACATAATTATATTAAAGTCTTTGAAAATGTGTTGTGTGTTAACATTGTAGGCGGCAATGTTAACAAATGTATGGGGGATCCTATTCCCGCCTCAGTTCTGTGTGCGTGGAGTTTGCGTGTTCTCCCCATGCTTGGTGGGTTTCCTCCAAAGACATGCAGATTAGGTTAATTGGCATTCACAAATTGCCTAAAGTATGTGAAAGAGTGTGAGTACTGTATGTGTGTACGTCCTGCAATGGATTTGCACCCCATCCAGGGTGTGGCCCGCATCATTCCCCAAGTCACCTGGGATGGGCTCCAAGTCCCCCTGCAAGCCTATCTACATTATAAAGCGGTATAGATGGTGAGTGAGTGAACACTGCGCTCAGAAAATTTATATTGCTTCTGCAGTGCCGGTTAAAGATCCCCAGCATAAGAGGTCATTGAAGGATTTTGCTGTTGTCTCCTACAAACAAACTTCTTACCAGTTTCCTGTCACATTAAATGTCCTGTTATTAAAAACTTCAATGTATACATTAGGCATTGGGCTTGACATTTCAGAACAAAGTGCAGATATATGAAGCAGTCATGGCACAAAATCTCAGCTGGTTAGCAATCAATGACATGACAAACATGATGGAAGTTGACGTTTTAGGACCATATCGTTTTAAGCCACATGCACAGATGAGGCTATGAGAGACCTGGACAGACTCAAGGACAAAATTGCTGCTGCATTGCTCTTTTTAATCGAAAAATGAAGCAAAAACTAAATGCCCCTGGCAATGCTACGAGCAAGTAGTTTACCTGCATTCTGAATTAGATAGGAACCAGAACAACATGTCAATGAAACAAGTTAAAGCTAAAAGGAAAAATAAGCTCAGAAATTAATTATAAAACAATCCTTATATGTCACTAGGACTCGCACGTTAATTACGATTTGCATTATGCAAAACGCTCTGTGTGAACATTGCCTTAAAGGACATATTGCTCCACATGTGCAGTCTTGCTGAAGCTTAAATATAGAATGCATTATTTTCAAGCACTGAAATATGTTCATCTTATTAAAAGATGATTATATATAAATTGTATTTAATTTATTTAAATATTAAATTGTAAATTCATCTAGTAACCTCACACTGAATGTTCTTGGGATTAGCTCTAAATCCACTGTGACTCAGTTTGTCAAGCAAAATTGATTGATTATTAAACAGAACCAGTCAGATCGAGCTGGTCTCATAAAGTTGCTTCTGTTTCATGCGACTGACCTCTGCCTCATGTCATTCTTTGGTGATCTGTCAGGTTGCCGCCAACAAGCATATTGCACCAGACCACTTGCTGCAGATATGTAAGCAGATCGGTCCGATCCTCGACAAGCAGGTGCCGTCAGGTTTGCCTGGAGTGCGTTCTCTACTCGGAACAGGGAGACACTCCTTACTTCGTACAGCTAAAGGTGGGGTAGTATTAACAATTATGACTTTTGATCCTTCTGAAATACACACATACTTTTTGCTTACTATTATCTGTTGATGTAATGCAGATTGTGGCCATAGCCGATGGAAAAGCTCGAATTTTGCTGCACTGCATCGAGGGAGACCACCGGAGAGGCCTTTGAGCTGCAGGGATGCCCCAAATATGGGTAGGTAGCGGTGCTGTTTTGCTGGATAAAGCTGTTTCTAACACACACCCTGGTTTGAATCAAAACCTGGTGGTTTCTTTTTCTTTTTTTTACATCTTTCTATATGCTACTTGTGTGTAGGTGAGAACGCAACACTCACACTTTGGTTGAGACCAAAATAACTAGTCTGAAAATGTGTTGA